>BCII01000002.1:2381084-2500254 GCA_001972285.1 Erythrobasidium hasegawianum | reverse complement strand
GCGTGTCTGGCAAGGTGGATTTGGCTCTGGCGTGAGTCGCTCGAGGCGTGCCAGGAGCTGCTGATCTTCTTGACGAGTTCCTTCGCAGTGGTATCCTCGCTTGCACCAGCGCTGCGTTGTCTTCGTTGATGCCAGTCGCGTCTTGGCCCTCGACCTCCTGGCCAGTGCCTAGATCGGAGCCGGCTAGCGTCGTAGTACTGTTGGACGACCCTTCGGCAACGTTTGTCGAGTCTGGCAAGTTCTGCTGCTCTCTTTCTCCCTCCATTGTCGCAATTGAATTGACTGGTCTTGGAGTTTGGGCAAGAAGTCAAGAGGCGAAGAGCAATGGATGAAGCTAAAAAATAGTAGAATACATTTCGATTCGTCCTCTAGTCTTTATTCGAAGATGGTGACTTACAACAGCAGTTCACGCTATTATGCTCAGTTCTGCCGATGAGAAAATAGATTGAGCAAAGCAGCCTAGCCTATGTAAGGCTTATCGACCATAACACAGGCTTCATTCTCCACTCCAGCCTTGATTCTTTCGCTCTCCTTGTTTGTCATCGAAGCTCAAATGATTTGAATATCCTTCTACCGGACTCTATAGCGATCAAATCGGCATTATTCTCCTCCACTTCCTTCTGATATCGAGCTTTCTCCTTGGGATAGAGATGTATGATTGGTATGGACTGAAGATGAGGCAGATAGTCCGGATCAATCTTGCGCTTGAGAAAGGCGGAAGCCGTCTCCCAATCCAAAGGTCCAATTTTGCAGTGTTTGAGGGTTTGAGGGAGCTCCAAATTGCATGTCGTGTCTTTCAGATCTCCACAGTCCTTGAAGAAGAATTCACTTTCGACTTCGAGACTTTCCAGCACTGGCAGAATGGAGGATAGCTGCCCCCACAGGCCGGCTCGGTAAGACAATTTATTGACGATCCGAAGCGACAAAAGCTTGGTGCCGACTATTCGACACAGCTGGTCAGCCACTGACAGCTTATTCTCTAGAGTTACGCCAACATTTATAAGCGTAACATTTCGCAGCGTGTAGACCAGAGGCCATGCGAGATGTTCTATGGCCGTCTTTGAAGAGAAGTAGACGTTTTGAAGTTGCAGCGTCCCGATTGGACTGAGGACCGAAGCCTGAAACTCCCGAAAGGCGCCGTAGAATATGATGTCGCTGAGCTTAAGTTCGGTGAGGGTATCAATCCGATGTAAACGATATGCCTGCTTCCACCAGTCTCCCGAGGTAATGAACGGGGCGGGAGATGAGCTGTGGTCATAACCCATGACGTGTATCTCCTGTAAATTACAATGCTCCGATTTGATCAGATCGCGCAGGTGTCTGGTCTGGAGTGCAGCGGAGGAGATGGATAAACTTGTCAAACCGCGAGAGACGAGTGGAACCAGCTTTAGAAGGATATCTTCAGGTATAGACGCGTCATTGACGCGGAGATGGCGTGTGACAATGCCAGAAGCATGAAGTTTTGGATGATGGGCTATATAGCGCCTAACAGAGCGAGGAGTAGGTAGAACGAGGAGATTTCGGTATGGGATAATCATCTTGGCCCAATCCTTGCAGACCAGGGAGAGAATGATCCAGATTTTCTGTTGATCCAGCGTCGAATCTGGACCGTCTTCGAACGATTTAATAGCGTCGAATATACATTGTATAATATCCGTAGGTAGTTGCGAAATGGGTTTGGGCGCTTTCGACGCGCTTTCCTGCAGAAAAGACACCTCACATAAATTTCTGTCGAATCTCGCTTTGAAACCGAAAAACTCACTTGCTTGCCTGCTACTTCAGCAGGCGGAGTGACATTTCTCTTGCGCTTTCTTGCCATCTTACTCTCAAGAGCATGAATTGGCAGGAGGAAAAGAAGAGGGAAAAGAGGAAACGTCTGGAAGATTGAGCGCTCGGGACGCGTCGAGGTTTGCCAAACAAAGTTGAGTGAGTCACAGAGGAGCAAAAAAGCAATGTAATAGACTAAAGTATCTATCCTAGCTGAAGCTACAGATCTTCTGCAGGAGGTCTAGGCGGTTTTGGAGCATCTTCCCTTTCTTTGCCGCGAACGGATTTCCAATATGTAGGCTGAGAAGGACCCTGATACGATGCGTCGACCGCTGACCTAGTCTTGTTTGTATCCCAGGTCTAGCCTAGATGTCCCATGATATATCCAAGGCGGGGTCATTCGGCCCCGCTTGCCTCTAGGTCTCGTAAATCAATGATACTGTTGACCGAAAGGACGAGTGGATAGGAGCATAGTGCCAGATCCTGCTACGGTCTATGCCTGACTCCTTTGCACCTCATAGAGGACTTCCGTTCGAATGACATATTTCGCACCGTGGACGACTCCGCTGCCCTGATGACGCAGAAAGTAGTCAGCAACTGGCTCTGTAGGTAGACTGAATCTGCTCACTTCATGTAATAAGCTATTCTCGGCGCTTCCATGAGGAAACACACACACCGCACCTTGTCTTGGCGAGACAGGTCGAGCTTCGAGAATACCATGTTGCGCGCTAGGCAGGAAGAAGGTAGTGCAGCCGCCTTCGAAATCGTCATTGAGATACATCAAGAGGGTAAGTCTCGAGTATAGCGTAGGGTCCGAATCGTAGACGTAAGAAGGAGGCGAAGTGGTCGTGTCAATCGCTGATTTGGGCCAGGCTCCATCGATCTGCACGTTCTCTGTTAGTACACTGGCAAGCTCGACGAAGCGAGCCCTACTTACGTGAGGACGGTACAAGGCTCCTGGCCTATACCGATATAACCGGAATCGGGCATTTATGCCCTTAACGGCTCCGCCGTCAATGGTAGGCGGCATATAGTCCACAATACGCTCATAAAGGCGATCCAGGAATGTCGGGTCGGCCAGCCATATTAAATTATGTGCCAGCGTCGATGATAGATTGACAGCTGATCCAGCGATTGGCTCGTCTGGCTGAAGTCCGACGTGCTCTGCTGCTGCTACCAGCAGCTTGCACTCCTCTACGCTGAAGACGTTGTCAATCGTAAACGCTCCCGGCACGCCGGTGACATCCTTCCTAACTGATTTATACTGGTCTCGCGCCGCAAGCGATGCCATAGGGAAAGTCTTGAGTGGAGAATGATAAATGATTGCAGGGTACTTGTTGGGCGGCCGCCTGTCTTCTGGCTTTGTAACATCCAGAACCTGGAGCGCGACAGCTGCAGCTTGCACTACCTCTGCAGGTAGCTTGCTGCCATCTTCACGTTTTTTGCCAATCGTGAAAGGAGGGAAGAAGCGCACTCGGCTGCCATCTTTCAGACTACCCTGCTCTGAAGAAGGCAGAGCGATCAAGCTTGGTTGAGTAGCCCTGAGGATGGCGTCCAAAGTCTCCCAAATCTGATTCTCGTCCCCTTGCGACATAGCTGGCGTAAGGATAGCATCCGTTTCTCGTACCCATCTCTGTAAAGTCCCCAATTTGGGCCTTTGCTGTCTGATTCGCATCTCAGATAGCAGAACCAAGGCATCCTGATATCTTTGATCCGTCAGAGCAGCGGAGATACGGGAGACGAGAGAAGTGCCAGTAAGGGATGTCTCTTTCGACACTCGCATAAAGTCGTGCACGGCGATTCGCAAAGCTTTGAGTCCCTTGAGAGCGATGAGGTCCGGATTGGCAGCCAGCAGCTTGAGAGTTTCTGTCGTTATGGCCACCTCATCTTCATACAGTATCGATCCAATCATCCCAACTGTCTCTATTGCGGCCGGCGCTGCTTCAAGCGATAGATCAGAGTCGGGCTTGATTTTCTTGTTGGTAGGGCCAGCTGCTGTCGCAGCGCTGCCGTTGTTGCTCGATGCAGCCTTGCGCTTCTTGGAGCCGCTTTTCGCCATGATTTTAAGAGGTATTGGTCAGCTTTCTCTGTGAGATGTCAAGAGCCAAAGATCCGATAACCGGTCCAGCAAACGTGCTGAGATCGCTGAAGGAATCGATTATTACGACAGCACGTCTGAACGGATGGCTGCTAGTCCTGAAGAGAGTAGTTCTACCAACAACAATTACGAAAAACGGAGCGCGAGATCGAAGACGTAAAAACCCGAAAAGTACAGTCGGTTTCCTACTTCTTCTTGCCTCTGGACTGATTAGGATTCCTTCGTCCAAAGCCAATGACAGGCAAGCCGTCCTTGCCTACTCTAACTCCAGCAGGACCACCGTTGTGAACTCCCTTATCGGAGAGCATGTTCGGTGTCCAGTCAGGGTCGTCGAAGCTCAGACCACCGAAGATGGAACGTCCTCTTCCTTCCTGCATGGCTTTGGCAGCTGCTCTCTCTTGCTTATTCTTGACGATCTCAGCAGACTTCACGCCTCTTGTCCATTCTTTCTGGTCTTCTCTCAAGATCAGTTCGGCGTTGCCGCTGTTCTTGAGCGAGTTGGATGACCCTTGCTTGGGATTAGGAATGCTATACTGGGTGCCACGCATTCGGTACTGGAAGTTTGGCTTGAGGTGCAGGGTATAGCCTTGTGGATTTTCAGGAGTTGGAGTGGAGTAGGTGATGGATGTCCGAATAAGTGATGGATTTCCACAGCTCGGGCAGAACTTCTTCATTGGATCTTTACAGATTCTGCCCAGGCTCTCAGCTCCGGTTCAGGCGGAAAGAGGGCGTCTTTACTCACTTGAAGCATGCATGACATCTCAGAACCCAGGTCTTGATATCTCTTATCTTCTTTCCACCTACTCCGAACACGTTTAGCCCGATTTGTAAAGCCACATTCTGCATGGCGAAATCTCCGGTCAGGCATGCAACCTTCAGCACGGTCTTATGCTTCTCCTTCTCTCCTGCTTTGTTTTTGCCTCCTGCGTGCGCACTCGCCGGCAAGCTTGGAAACAGACCTAAGTCGCGTGATTGATGTAGCTTGACATTCGAGGGTGTAATCCATTCTCCGTCGTCACTGTCCGAATCAGCAGCTATAGTGGAAGATGCTTGCTCCTGTGTTATGATAGTGGGTGCGGAGCTTTCTGTTTCATTATCGTGGGTAGAAACGGTAGAGATCTCATCTGCGTCTCTGGTGGATTGCGCTTCGTAGCCGCTGGTACGAGATGTGGAAGCCACTGATGGCGAGGTGACACTGGCCTTTGGGCTAATGCTCAACTTGCTAAAATCAGGGCTGTCCTCTGCAGCCTTTTTCGCTTGAGGTTGCGTTTCGGCTTGCTTCAGTCTCTCCTGCTTCTTGGCCTCTCTCTCACGTTCTTCTTGACTGAGTTTCCCTGGCGCTTCTCGTAGTCTGCGTGTTCCGTTTTTCTCGACCTCGAGTGCATAGGTGAGAGCCAGAACTCTGATATCAGCTTGCGATAGGACAGCGATATCTCCAGTAAGTTTGGCGAATGCAGTGACTAGCAACACCGCAAATTAGCGAGACAATCTTGATGTAGCGAATACGAAATCTCACTTTTGGCGACTGATTCAGCTGTCGGCTCTTTCACTTGTAAACCACCCGTTCCGCCTTGACCGTCATCCAGACCTAGCATTTGTAGAGTGGTAGCGAAGAGCTCTCTTGAAGTCTTGTCTCGAATCTCAGAAATGACATCCGGCGTGGTCACGAAATGCCGGGCCATCCCTCGAAGAGCAGAAGCTGAAGACGACGCTGCGGTCGACAGCAGCGGCGCTGCATCCAGCACCAGATTGTCTATGCTGAAGTCTGGCATTATTAGAATATCGAAAGCATCGGTCGGCGAACAAGCAGCCCGAAGGAAGACTCATGATGTTATTGCTCTAAGGCTACATATGCTGTTCGAAGAACAGCTATACACTAGTAATGTCTATGTTTCGTCTATATATACATCAAGTATTGGCGAGAAAAGAGCTACAGAGTCGAGATCACTGCCGTCGACGGCATTTAACAATGACACTCGCATGCTTGATGCTTTGGTGTACAGTCTCACATCTCCTTCGCACGGTAATGTAGGTGTACATTATCCGTGTCAGATGATTCCGGATATCAGTGTTGGAGGGGGCCGACTGAGAATGCCATCCTGCCAATCGGCGTCTTCAGGGTACCGTTTCCTGGATGCTTGCTGCATCACGAATATACAGCGATCAGGATCAGCTCTAGAGAAGAGCGAGCCAAGGTCTTCGTGCGTTTGGACGATGCGGTGTATCGTGTTGATGGCAACGCTCTGCATGGGCATCACATTGATCTGGGCGATATAACGATCTGATCCATCATCTGCGCTGATGCTGTAGAAAGGCTGGAGCCGCCCGCCGTTGTCGAGGGCGTCGATGTTGTTCATGCGCATCCATCCTTCATCGGCAGAACAGCGAGGATCCTGTGGGTGAACCTTGGGTCAGTAGATTGCCAGCATGGACTGCGGTAGCTTACCCATCTGCGGATCACGCCAACGTAACCCCACCGGCGATGACGGAAGATTGTGCCAATCTTGTACAAGATCTCTTTATCGTCTCCCGCCTCTATGTTCCGCTCTGACTCCCGAAGGCGAGGTACGATGTCTGCAGCGTCTTTCTCTAGTATACTCTCTTGGACTCGTTGCAATCGTTGCGCCATAAGCAGGCCTTCTCTTCCGTCTCGCGAAACTGCAGGAACGTAGTCCTTGGAGATTGACCAGACGTCCATGGGAAATTGATGCAGTAGATTTGGCAACGCATCGACTATGAAGTAGTAATGTGATCAGTAAGAGCATAGACGAGACGTATTGGTGCCTACCAAGGTTATTTGGCTGAAGGAACAGCAACGCCGCTACCGCAGCATGAGCGGATCGCGACGTGTCCAGCTGGGTCACGGCCTCTCCATCTTCATGCTGCAGGCTTTGTATGATATTACGTCCGATCCTTGTAACCAGTTCTGTCGCTCTTGCAGGCTGCAGGAAGTTCGGTGCATGCTGTCGAGCGATACCAACTGCTTCGAGCCTTGCAAATATTTCATGCATCTCCAAGACTCTGCCTCCCTCAAAGACATCGATGATGACAGGTTCTTGAGGTGGTTGTTCTGTATCGGCCCAGCCAGCGAGGCGGCATATGATTCGAGCTGGAAAGGCGATCATGGAGGCTCGCAAGCCTAGACGTTGTGCTATTGCACAGAAGATGCAGACGAGAGTCATTGGAAGTGTAGAAATACGACTACATGATCAAACAGTATTAGCTTTGCTTGAAATTAGAATCGCTTTACTTACTCATCCAGCACCATGTTTAGGAAATGGTTCCGTAAACGATGGAAATGCATGCTACCAGCAGGCTTCAACCCATTTTCACTCATTGCGCGACATATCTGCTTTGCAATATCTGTCTGATCAGGCCGTTTCGCCAACGTATCCTCTCCTATTCTCGATCGCACGTCTTGCGTGAGCAGGGACAGTTTGTCCTCCAGTTCGACCCTATCGCACCCTCTGAAACCAGAGAAAGCGCCTATCGCAGTGACAAAGTCGATTTCGCCAGCTGAAGTAACCATCGCCAGCCAGATCTGCAGAGTTTCGGCTTTCCGCAGCGAATCGAGCATATCTCTTGCCCACAGCTTCTCCACCAGTCCTTCGTGTATAGGCGTGGACAGCAGTAACTTGCTTTGATAGGCGTACAGGACATCGTAGACATCCATCTCGCCGATCTCCAAGATATAGCGCGACTGCGTATACGGTGCAGTGTGATCTTTGACGATACTGTTGAACGTTCTCATTGCTTGAGAGTCCTTGCGATGGCGATCTGCGTAGACTGACATCCACGGTACTCCGACATCGTCGAGGAGCAACGACAGATGATGCGCTCGGTCTTTGTGCCTTCTCCATCGTTCGAGATACAGTCTACGCCATAGCTTCGAGTCTGTCGCGACGGCGTGGAACAGGCGGGAGCAGGTCGCGAACCGACACAGCGTCAGAGCTGTCGAAACATTATTGTCGCGGCCAGAAGCGTCCAGGGCATTCACGATGGCAGTCAGCAACTCAGGTGCCAGTGGAAGCGGCATTACTGAACAGGAAGTGTCGGGAAGAGAAGGGCAGATCTGGAAGATGCGGTTATCCGCAAAGCAAGCAAAGCAAGCACAATGCGCGAGAAAGGCTGAAGATCGTTCGCGGCGGACGAAACACAGCTGTGACAAGTAGTCGTTACGAATGTATACCTTTGCAGCTAGATCTCCCTCTTGGCGATACCGCTACAACAACATGCTCGAACTGACTGCCCAGATATGAGATACGGTGGGAAGACCGCACGCCAAAGGTTGCATCAGGATCCACCTCCATAATATTTCCATAGCTTGTGCGTCAAATGTGAAGATAGCTTCATTGCGCTGCAGGCTCGTCACCGAAAGCTCCAGTCGGGACGGAACTCTGCTCGCGACTCAGCGCGCCCTGCAGAAGATACGTGCAGTCGGCCATCTTCTTGTCTCGAGGATCCGTCACTTCATATGCCACTGCACAGACGAAGGACCTGTCTCAGCCTACTTTCCGCAAGACATGTAATGTGCAAGAATCGGACTTACCAGTCAATTCGCATCGCGGACACCGTTTTCTCCATGCCTTCTCGTACCCTCCTTTCCGAGAGAAATAGATAGCTTCTCGCTCCGGCGTTGCGTTGAGCTTGTAGACATGCTTCGCGCCTTGCTTCTCGCTGGCGTAGTTTCGCAGGACGCAAGCACCATCATCTGGCCTGTTGGCTAGCTGTCCAAGCTCGACATTGCCGACAAGCTGGAAAGCAGAAGCATCAGCTTTGCTGTTTCGTTGAACCTGGCAAGGCCCCGAGGCAGCCTCACGATGTATTCGCCGCAGATGCAGTAGTACGTAGGGAGGACGGTGTCGACTGTGACATTGCTTGAAGATATGTTGGTTCGGTTGAATTTGCCTTGCGGTGCCATGACTGATTGCAGGTTGATTGACAGAAGGCAAGAGCTGCCTCGAAACTGTCGAGCGATATTTGAGCTAGCGAAACGATATATCTATGCTTTCCTTCTGTTCCATTTGCACTATGCTACATGCTTCTGTTACTACATCGTAGATCCGACGGCTAGGAAAGATGAACAGCGGCAAGTACGATATTTACTTGCGGAATCGTAGCAGTCCTTTCCACCTGTAGTCCAAATCGTCAGTATACACTGAACGACGGGGTGGGCATTGTAATGCCGCTCGAAACGCATTCGATGCCAGAAAGACCTGGCTTACCATGCTTCTCGCTCTCCGCGCTCTGCCTTCTGCAGGCCATCTACTAGATTCGCATAGTGCTTAGGCATACTTGGAGGTCGTTTCGTGGTATCTCTCATGGGGAACTGGCATCGGAATATGTGATTAGAATCGGGAGTTCCGTGGATCGCGAGCAGCATATTCCTGAAGCACCTGTCTGATTGCTCGGTTCTGCAGCAGCCTGTCTAGAGCACCAACTAGAGCTTCTCCATCCTTGATCTCGTGCGATTTGCCTGCTACGCTCCAAGCTTGATGACTTTCAGCTATCTTGGAAACGGCGTCGGAGAACTGGTGGTTTGGCCTGATCTTGTCCTTTGGCCATGTGCTTGCTATCCTCAGAAGGCTCTGTTTGACTGTCTGTGTAGCCATCTTTGGTCAAGAAAAAGGTTCTTGAAATCCGAAGAAAGTCAAGAGAATCACCTTCTGGCGGTCACCAATGCATGCGAATCAATCCGACTTGTTACTTTCAAAGGATAGTTGCTATGGGTACTTCCAAAGCAGCCGTAGCTGCGCCTAGCAAGATCCTCAAATGCGACCCTTCGTCGATATCCTTTCCCAATGATGCAAAGCTGCCTACAATTTCGGACGCGACAACTCAATCGCACCTCGAGCTCGCTGCTGCAGCCTTGCGCAACAACAATCTCGTAGCTTTTCCAACCGAAACCGTTTATGGACTCGGTGGATCCGCTGTAGCCTCTTCTTCTGCCATTCCCAAAATCTATCAATGCAAAGGCCGGCCTTCCGATAACCCTCTTATCGTTCATATCTCCCATCCTGATCAATTGGATCGCATTGTCGATCCTGCCTTCAAGGATGATCTTCCTTCGAGCTACCCTGCCTTGATGAAGGAGTTCTGGCCAGGCCCTCTTACTTTCTTAATCCCTACCCAGCCTGGCAAATACATATCAGAAAGAGTCACATGCGGACTCACTACAGTCGGAGTCCGGATACCATCGCATCCCATAGCCAGAGCGTTGATCGCAATGGCTGACTGCCCAGTCGCTGCACCCAGTGCAAACACAAGCGGGAGACCCTCTCCCACCCTGGCGAGACATGTGCAAACGGACCTTGAAGGGCAAGAGCATCTGGCTTGTATGTTGGACGGAGGTCCATGTGCGGTCGGTTTGGAAAGCACTGTTGTGACTGCGCTGCGAAGCGATAAAGGCAAGGGCAAGCAGAGAGAAAGCAACGGGGATGTACCGGCAGAGGAACTCAGGGTGCTCAGACTTGGCGGTATCTCCCCTGAACAACTTCAGATGGCTCTGGACAAGGCAGGCCTGTCAGAACATGTTTCATTGCATGTAGAAGCGCACGAAGGCGCATCCTCCCATGGATCATCGGGCGGAGTCAATGACAAGCCAGACTTCATCCCATCCACGCCAGGCATGAAGTACAAGCATTATTCTCCGAATGCGAAGGTGGTGCTTCTGCGCTTGGTCGAGAAGCAGCCTGCGCGGCAGCTGTCCGAGGTTCTGCAGCCATACACATCTGCCAAGATTGGTCTGATACATGTTAGTGACTCTCCTTTGCTGTCGATGCTGGACGCAAATATGCCATTAGCGCATAAGGTCTGCTTCGGCGATGCAGATGATCGTCAAGCGCAGGCGCAGGCTCTGTTTGGAGCGCTGAGAGCGCTAGACGAAGAGAATGTTGACGTGATCTTTGTGGAAAGCGTCAAGGAGGAAGGACTGGGTAGGACAGTGATGGAGAGATTACGAAAGTCAGCAGGAGGGCGAGACGTAACAGACGTATGTATGAGTGTAGATTCGAAACCTTAGAAGCTATATGCTACTGGAGGATAATCTGAGGTACATGGCGCATCGAATTTGCGGCGTGTTCTTCTCCTCCGATTCAACGCGTGGAAAGCTTGCTCATCCTTCAACACCGATAAGGCGCGCCATACTACCGCTCAATCTCCAAGGAGAGCATCCTGATTCTTCAGCGCCTCAAGTGTTACCGCGGCACTCCTTTCCGGCTGACTACTCAGTGGAGATCTGCGTAGAATCAAAATGGCGATCTTCTAAGGAGATCTTCCACCATTGCGCATCATACGCAGAGACAGCAGCGTTATTAGATGGGCGTGCTTCCTCTGCTAACTCTGCTTCCGCTGCAAATCCTTCGTTCTGCCTGCCATATCGAGTTGCCTCTACCTCGGCCGTTGAAGATCTGCAAACCTCCTTCTACTGCTTCACTTCTCTCGTCGCTCCTCGAGACCGTCTGCCCCTCTCTTCCGCTGATGCGCCCGGAGAGACAGCAAGGATGCCAATGACCCGCCCAAGCCGTGGGGGAAACCTGTCAGTTGGAGTGCAAGATGCAGAAGTGATACGAACTGCGTCACAGAAGAGTGATGAAAGCGATGTCACTGTCAACAACAAACTTAGCGCCCTTTGCTGGCCCAACAGCAGATTTGAGCTGGCCCTTCTGTGACATACATAACCAGGCGAAGACTACGATGACTAAGATGACCCATCTTCACCCACACTGTAAAGTCTTATCTGCGATAATTCGGCAGAGCGAGGGTAGATCTAGCTTGCCCGTAACCCAATGTCTCAGAGCATCGGAATTACACCAAAGTGGCGATGGTCAGCGGCGTTGAAATACTCCTAGGTACCGGTCGAGGTACTGGAGCTACCCCTGCGCGCATACCTGACTCCTGAAGGCAAAACTTCTGGGCATCGGGGCTAAGACCTCAAGGAAAGTCGAATGTTCGTGGCAATATAGCGATGGCACATGGGTATCAAGCTTAATGATCTGCTTTGCTGATGCGCAGATCTTGATGCGCAAATCTGTCAGCCTTCATCGTGGCCTCTCGTCCTTCCTCCTCCCACTTTGCAGCCTGTGCTTGAATATCGTGTCTACTTCATCCTACTCATACCTTGCCTTTGACTTCCGTCTCTTCACCTTCTCTTACACACTGTCACTCCGAGGCCCGCGATACATCCCTGACCATGAAGCTCTTCTCATGTCTCTTTGGTCTGGTCCTCGTCCTAGTTGCCATCACAGCTCGCGACGTCAATGAAGACATTATGATGCTGAAGAGGCGCGCCTTAGGTGAACGTATGCGCGCGAGGACAGCGGACGGCACCGGTGCTAGCAAAGCTCGTAGGTCGCCAATGGTCTCTATACAAAGGAATAGAGCTCAACGCGATTTCAGGCCAACTAAGCGAAGCTCAGCTTGCCGCTCGAGAGCGAGTCAAGCGTGCGCAGCATGTTCCCCACAACAAGCGAAACCTGGACCTTGGTCTTTCCGATCTCTCCCAACCAGCCAAGCGGCAATATCGCCCTTCTCAGCCATCGCCTGCGCTGTGCAGTGGTACTACGTACAGAGTCTGTAAGTGCCAGCGATTCCTCCATGCCTCTGCAAGTATCCTGACGGATCTTAACTATTCAGGCTCTCTTACGGGTGGTTCTGGCAGCACTTGTTGCAAATCCGGACTCTCATGCCAGAGTCTTACAATTCCACTCGGCTTCTCATACAATACCGCTATCTGTACACAGGATATCCAGGCGGATAGCGCCGCTCTAGCACCTCAAATTCAGGCGCAGGGCATTCGGAGCGAATACCAGTTGGAAAACTTCCTCAACGGTAAGGCTGCCTACACAAGGAAACGCAGCGTCGCATAGCAAGGTCAATCGACAAGTCAAGCATCGTAAGGCCTCAGACATTTGGCAGCAGCAGCATGACACACAACGATAACGACAATCATTTGAGACGTCCTACCCAGAGCCTTCCGAAATTAGAGCCCGCATTCACAGTTTGTAGCTAGACCATTGTCCATGGGTTGTAATATATATTCAAATCTAGTCCTGATCTCGGGGTCGTCCTGAAACATGCTTTGAGCAACGGACGCGCCGAGCTCGACATCGTATCCAGACTTTTCTGAGGCAAGATGAACAGCGTTTGCGTCTGATCATGTGTAGGCTCTCCCGAAAAATTACATGGCTGCCAGAAGGTTTACCAAGCAGACGCGTCTTGATCTTCTGCTATCTCCTCTTCCTGATGACATGCTATTCTTCTATGGTCACAATATCATGATGCTGACATTCTAAGCAAATGCACAACTTGCGACATGACACTGCGGCAACGTGTCTAGGCAGCCCTTTGCGATGACGGTTCAGAAGAAGAGCCTGCGAACTCGGGGAGAAGAGAACCAAAAGAGCGATGTCAAAGGCTTCTGCATACAATGAGCTACACTTCACACTGCTATGCATCGTATCTGCTTCCACTAGAAGCCTCCTTCCTATCTGTTCTGCATGCAACATGGGGAATCAGCAAACGAAGGCGTCATTGGGTGCGACAAGCGAGCTGCCTAGCTCTTCTTCTCTTAGCCTTGACGTAGCTATGCTAAAAGCTTTCAAAAGCTTCACACACCATGTCCAATGGAGTCTCATTCGTGATGGCGTGTCAGCTCTTCGCTACAAACCGCTCAGTGTTTCTTCACATTCCAAAAATCAGCTTCTGATCTGACTGTCCCTGAGTATCGGCTGCAGAACAACGTGTTCCGTGCCAGTATTTCCTGCCGTGTCAGACCAGCTCCATAGCAAGATTGCGTCACGCCTTCCAAATGCGTCGCGTCTGGTAGAGTTGGAAAAATTCATGGCAAGTCCAGTCTTGTAAGACAATGAGAAGGGTCTTCTCCGCATCAAACATGCCTGACCGCTGCGTGCTAGGCATACTAGTCGTCTCTTGGCTGGCTTCTTTGGCCGAAACGTCATCGCAGCTCCAGCTTCTGCACTGTCCCTGTAGCAGTCGGAAGAATACATTCTTCACCGTGGAAGCAGGGAAGCTAAAGCTATTACTCGCTGCCGTGCAACCCATTCGCAATGCTGTCATATAGCTCTGATGCGAAAGGCGTCCTGTCCATCGGATACCTAAGATTACTCCATGACTTTTCTGTCTCTTGTTCCCTTGTCCAACTTACCACATCCTTCGTTTCCTAGTGGCACTTCCTTATCTCCTTGCATCCTGCCTCTCACCGTCTTTTCCTACAATAATCATCTTACGGATATGAAGTTTCTCTCATATTTCGTCGCCCTAGCGGCGCTCTTAATCTCGGTCATTGCGACTGAAGCGGACTACGAGGCGTTGCTGTTACAAAGGCATGCCCTGGGAGAACGAATGCGAGTAAGAGCGGCAGCCGACGGCACTATCACAAAGAAAGCTCGTAAGTACTCTATCCTCTACCCCGACTAAGACTTCTCTCTGACTATCAACTTCTCTATAAGGCCTTCTGAGCGAATCGCAAATTATCGGACTAGAGCGTCTCAAAAGAGCCCAGTACAAGCCTCGCATGAAGAGACAAGCCACATCCGACAACGCCGCTGCGCCGGCGCCTCCACCCCCTCAGCCATCTGCTGCGATATGTTCCGGTAGCAAATACAACGTTTGTAAGTCGGACGCGTGCCTATCGCCTAGAATTTCTAGCTGACTTTGCATACTGTTCAGGCCTTCTTGATAGCACCTACGGCACCAGCTGCTGCCGAGCAGGGATGTCCTGCGGTGCTCTCACAATTCCCATGAGCTTTCCCTACAAGACCGATATTTGCATGCAAGACCCGTCTGTGGATCTCCCTCAGCTGGAAAACGACCTTAAAAGTGTAACTTTGACAGACCAGACTCAGCTGGACGACTACTTGAACAATCTAGCTCTGAGCTTAGCTCCCGCTTCACGAAGGCGACGCGTCCGATTCTAGGAGCAGGATTGCGTAGCGACAGGATACATAGATAGCGCTTCGCCATGGCATCGCAACATACTGTTTTATATGGTCGTAGCTCCATCTAATCTATTCATTTTAATCTCCCTGTAGCTGTATAAGCACTTAAGACATCCTTTAGAAGAACTTCCCATTAGCAAATATTTTTCCAGCAATGTATCCAGCTCTCCTGCGATTGTCGAAGCAAACGGCGTCATTATTCCTCAATCCCGTCGAAGCCAACAGCAAAGCTGCTTGCACTATGTTCTTAGGTTCCGGCGGCAGGGTGCTCGGCCAAGTTCCCGAAGATGATATTTCGAGCAGGTATATTTTAACCTCCTAGCGTAGCTCCCATATCTCCTAGAGCTCGGCAGCGCCTGTCATGCGGATATGACGATTGCTCGCGCTAGGCAATCGCCTGGAGCAGCCTGTATGTGTCGTTATGCGTGCACTGGTTACTGTAAGACGCACATCCAGTGCCGGCTTTACTCCACCTCGCCTCGCTGTTGTCTATGCACGCTGTAATAGCCTGCCAAGTGCTTCTTTCGCGCCAACTCCAGTAGCTTGGGCTTCTTCTCGCTTTCAGCATCTTTTATCACATTCTTGATGTCTCTCTCCCAGTCTAGGTCCATCCCTTGATTCTCAGGCCATATCCGACCATCTGGAATCTCATCTTGAATTGTGTGCCGCTCGGATGTCGCGCTATCTCGAACTCCCTCTACCAGCCTGATCAACTCCAGCAGCTGTTTCTGCTTGTCAGTGAACTCCGCAGTGCCTTTCGCTGGAGGTGTTAGAGCAGCAAGGCCGTAGAGATGGACGAACTGCTCGTCGGAGAGGTTGGGAGTCGGGAGAGACGAGAGAAAGGAGTTCACGCTATATGGAGGGACCAGAGGTATACAGTCGCTATCTACTGCGACAGCTTGCGAAGAAGTCGCTTTAGATGAGCTTTGCCGGAGAATGACCATTGGACGCAAGCTTTGCCCATTCGCGATCTTCTGTTTCCCTGCGTATAAGAACCTTCCTCGAATCTGCAGCATTATACGTCCACGCGAGTCGGAGCGGAACCAAGAAGCTTGATCTATCGCCAATTGGCGGTACCGTAAACCATGTATGACCCGCTGCAGGCCAGCGAGCAGCCAGCGAAAGCAGCAAACACCAGCAATGGCAGTGTCAGCAGTCCGCCAGCGACACCTTCGAAGCTCAAGACTGGCGCAAGACCGCCGCCGTACCAGCGTCCGGTTCCAGCAGCTCAGAGTCAGAGTGCGAATACCAGCGCAGTCCCGCCGTCGCAGGCTATTCAAGCGATGAATCAGCATCAGCCGTATCCCTTGCAGCGATCACAGTCATCTATGGCTCCAAGGCCGCCTCTGCCGGGACAGGCACCACGACCGGTCTCGCCGCTACATTTCCAGCAGCAACAACAGCAAATAGCTCGCCAGAATGAGTCGCACGGCCATCTGGATCCTCGCAATACTCTTTCACCGCCAGCCGCGTCCGGCTCTGGCTCTTTCTATCACGCAAGTTCAGCGACACCATTCTCACCCGCATCTCCCAATGCTTGGTCTGCCTCCGAGCCGTCGTCATCCCTTAGCAATAATAAGCAGGGTGCACACCCTTCGCCTCTTCCGCTACCATCTCCTATTGGGTTTGGCAGCCCGCAGCGCGGCAACAGTCCTGGAATACCACGCTCGCCCATCGCCGAACAGCACCAGAGACCGATATCTACTCAGACCGATCATGCGCAAAGAGAAGAGCAGTTGCAAAAGGAGAGAGCTCCTCCCTTTGTCAGGATCAGGATACAGGGAATCGATCGCGCAAAGAAGGAACTCGGAATCAAGATGGATTGTCAGGTCTGTGAACAAGACGAGCAAATTAACGTATGCTGCTGACGTGCCCGGCCTACAAACAGACGAATATACCTACCTATCACCGGCAGAATTCGCCCATCTTCAGTCGGACATATGCAGAATTTGCTGCTCTTCATGCCGCTCTATCGGCGAATCATCCAGAAACAATACTACCTGCGCTCCCTTTAGCGCAGACATCCGCAACCAGCGAAGAAGAGGAAGACCGCTTTCTTAGGGTGGTGTTCGGCCGCTTCGTCGATCGCATCTGCAGGGACAAATCTGTCGTGATAGATGACGAGTTGAGATCCTTCGTAGAGGCTGACTTTGGAGTGAGTTGAACTTCGAACTTTTAATTTGCTATCGAGGCATACTGAGGCATATGGCCAGTATACACCGTTGACCAAGGCGAAGAAGCTCAAGGCTGGGTCAGGCTTCCTTTCGCGATCTTCTTCACGAAATATCCTTAATGAGAACGGGGAACCCGACTTTCTTGTTTCCGCAAAGGTACATAGTGCCGGCCTGGAGGCTGCCCTGGTAGAGACATCCAAAGCACTTGAAAAGTCTTTGAAAGCATCTTCCATCACCGCGTCTGCCTATGCAGATGTCAGCTCGGCCTACACCACGTACTCTACCACAGAAGGACATGCCCCGCTGGCAGGCGGCCTGAAGCATCTCGCAGAAGCCATGCGAGCTATCGCAGAACTCGACGTTGGGCAGTGCAACGCTACTGCTCTCGTGTTTGGAGACGCGCTAGCCTATGAAGCTATTGAAGCTCGCTCTGCAAAAGATGCACTTCTTCAACGACAATATAATCTGGACGAGCTGCACAGCAGTATCAAGAGTACCATCACAAAAAGGCGCAACATTGAAAAATTGCGAGGAAGCGGGAATATGAAGGCGGAACGTGTGAACGAAGCCTTAGATGATTTGGAGGAAGCCATTTCGCAAGAGAAAAGTCTGAATGCAAAAGTACAAGCGATCTCGAACAATCTACGGCCGAGTCTGCAGAATCATGTGAAAGTGATGAACCAGGATCTGTTGAGCACCATGGTACACCATGCAAGAACACAGCTGGCGTACGAGGGGAGGAAGTTGCAGGTGTACGAGAGCGTACATGATCGAATCAGGAAGATTCCCGAAAAGTCTGCGCAGGAGGCTGTCATCCACTACCATCAGCCTGCCGCTGCAGCTGCCGTGACTCCCAGCGCGGGAAGTGCAAACGGACCACTCAAGGGTGTGTCATTACGGTCTGCTGCCGAGGAAGCATCCCAACAGCCAGCAATACCGACTTCAAATGGCGGCCTTTCTACAAGTAGCAAGTTTTCTTCCACACAAGCGCAGATCAAAGCAGCCATGGAAGCGCAAGAGGCCGCAGAACAGGCTGCCAAGCAGGAGAGACTGAGAGTACGACAGCAACACCTGCAACAGCGCCAGACGCAAAGCCAGATACTTCCCCCGCGCCAGTCTGCAGTGCCACAATCTAGCTCGATGGCGAGTAGTCTATCAGCAAACGCGACGCATTCTCCTCTGGAGGCTGCTAAACCGGCAAATCAGCATATAAGTCGAGGCAACGCACCAACAGTCCCATCGATGCCACAGCAAGCCTCGTCTCCGTCGCGATCGTTAGCACGTTCGACTTCGACATCTTCCTCTTCTTCTGCTCAGCCGCCGGAACAGCCTTCTGCTCTGCGGTCTCCCCCTCAATCTCCACTTCGACCCCAAGTGCGAACGCTAGCTGACGCGAGCCGGTCCTCGATTGATCCGCTTGGCAGCACCTTAGGTGCGGACCAACAAGCGGCACATGGCAATGCCCGAAATTCAGCCAGCGCGTCTTCTGTCACAGCAGCAACCAGGTTGGCGCCTGAACGCCTACACGATGCCCGTATGGGCCAGACCCAGAGCCCTGCTAGCATGACACAGTCCGCTTTCCTTCCTGGGCGGGGTGCGAATGCAGGCAAACCAGCCGCGAATCCAATTGAGGATCGAAAGCGCGCAGATGCGAGAAAGGCTGCGAGCTTGCTTGCCGGTGCTTTCTAGCGCGTATGAGCTTCACTCAAGACATATCCACCCAAGTTCACGACCAGGATAGGATTCATTCGTAGGGTCCGCAAGATGCTAGCCTAAGCGGCCACAATTTGCGCCCCTTTGCTCCACTGCCTGGGTAAGGCTGCGTGCATTCACATCCTCTGCCGGCAGTGCCAGGCTAATGGGACACTCTGGTAGTTCATGTGTACGGAAGTATTCCGATGGCCGGCAGTCATCGTTGTTGTTCTACTTCTCTGTCTCTGCAACCTGCAAGCCTTTGCGCCGGTAACTAATAATGACTGCCTCCAACCCACAAGCTCATGAATGCGCATCCAGAGCGCCTGGACAGCGCCGCTCTTTTGGGCCTGCCCAGGGATGTAGACGTTAGCTGGTCCGAGGTATCGACGGAGATTCTGTGCTCATGCCTTTCAGGACAATAGCAGTCATTCGTCTCCGTACGAGATCGAGGCACCTTACCCCTAACTTCCCTCAAATACCCTTGTCGATATTTTGTTCACGACAGCCAGTCATACTGAAGTCAAGGGATAGAAACGCATCATCATCAATCATGCCAATCTCATTCTCAGCCTTCCATCTCCCGGAGATTGCGAAAACGATCGTCCAGGGCAGGCGGTCTGGCCTGCGCGGGCGATCCCTTTTTCTGCAAATCCCAGATGGAGACCTTTCTACCGCCAGAGAGCAGGCTGGCCAGCGCATACAGATTGAATACAGCCCAATCACATACAAACACATCAATGCGATAGCCTTGGTAGACGGTACACTCACTCGACACTTGGAAGCGCAAAAAGCGTAGGAAAATCTGCCCCTGCTGATCCTTTTGGGCGCGAAAGTACAGAAGACGCACAAGAGGTGACGGCGCCAGGGCAGGGCAGTCGGCTTGTCAGATACCGTACAGCTTCATTGAATGGGCGAAGGTGGAGCTAGGCATCTGCCAGCTGAAATATGGAGGATCATCGCAAATCTCAAGGCGGAAAGCCCTTTGTTTGAGGATGGAGCTTCTTCGAGCAACCACGAGAACGAGCACGAAGGTTATCTTCACACTGGACCAGTCAACACAATCCTCGACCTGGATGACCGGGCCAAGCTGTCGAGAGTGTGCAAGGCCGCCCGAACAGCTCTCTTGCCTACCCTGTACCGCAGACTGGATCTACGTCGAGATGGATCGCAGAAATTACTGCGTACCCTGAGTAATGACTCAAAGCTGGCTACGCTCGTCCAAGCGGCGTTCTGGGATATTTCCATCGATGCAGCCCTGTCTGAGTCGGAAGATCAAAACGATACTCACAATTCTTCGCCTACACTCGGAATTAAAGCTATACAGTCATCGGAAACATCCGCCAGCCAACACGATGTGAGACCTCCAGCCGTACTGTTTACCCCATTTTCTAAACGTTTGTTCGCTCGCAGGGCGATTCATCGACGGAGGACGCTCGGACCGGTGTGCAGGGACTGCTTCAAGACCGAGAAGAGCGAGTCTCACGAGGACTTGCCATACTCAAGCTATGTCCGGATGTCGTTTCTCTGCGAATAAGGCTCGACAATGGCTGCCGACCGCTAGGAACGTCCTTCAATGGCTCCGAATCGACATCGTCGGATGAAGCTAGGCCACTACACAGTACTCCGTCGGATCTCGGCGCAGCTGCCCAGATGACCATCGAAGACTTACAGTCGCTGCCGTTCAAGGATACCCTCATTACCCTCATCCTTCACCAAACCCGAATATTTCGCCGGGACTGTCTGGGAGTATTCGTTCCCTTTATCGCACATCACCTACCACGGCTGTCGAAACTCACACTCATCAACTGCATCATCGACAGAACGAACGAGTCCCTGAACACGACCTTGGACGAGTTGAAGGAATTTTGCTTAGCCTTCGATCCGGACAACAATGACATATCGATGCAACACCTCACACAGCCTTTCTTCCTTCTTCCAAACTTACAAACTTTACGCTATCACGTTCCTCAAGCCTTCGAAGAAGAGAGATGGGAAGAGTTCACAGATTCGTGCTTCAGCGGGATCGACGCGACTGGGTGCAGACAGAGTCTGACTCGCTTGATAGGAGGATTGAGAGGGTCGCATAGTCCATACAAGAGCAGAGAAGCATGGAGCAAGTTGTGCGATCATCTTCCTAATCTCGTAGAAGCGGATCTGCAATGCGACGGTCATTTCGCACCAGACGGTCACGAGATCTTCCAAGCTGTCAAGGAGCATTTTCCGCAAAATACCAACATCAAGACATACAGGCTACGCTTGCAGAGTGACTTCTCGATGGTACGTCATCTGCTTTCTCCGTTTGCGTTGGAGAGGTCTTTTTCCTGCTTCGGCTTGAATCACCAGACGAAGCAACGCTGTGCGGCACCGGGTCCTACTTCATACAATCAAATACCAATCCTTGAATCCTCTCCTCAGATCCACGCCTTAAGATACGCTCAAGCTGTCTCTCAACTCCGGCCAAACATCAAGAGCATCGGTTTCTACATAGCCTCGTCGGAGTGGCATTCAGACGAGCTAAGCTTTGGGGACCAAGAGATACCAGCAACAACTACTTTTGCAGAGATCTCGAGGCTGACAGGACTAGAGGTCTTCGGCCTGGCTGCCAGTAGCAGTTTTGGCGGGTACGAGGATCTGGATAGCCTTACGGAGCAGAATTCAGCAGGCAGTGACGAGAGCTGAGAGGAGATGAAGATGAATTATGCTTGGTCGTAACGTAGATAGATAGGTGATAAAATCTGGTGCTCAGGCGTAATCTACGATCCCGGTCATAGCCGATGTAAGACGCCCTCAATGACGATAGATGAGTGGCGCACAAGCCATGGTGAGAGGCTCACATCTACTGCATTGTTTGCTGCGGTGTGGTTGATACAACAACTGATCGTACTGAGAAACAGGCGTGCCTTCGCCATTCTTTGCATTGCCATCGAATCACGTCCGTTGCACCACGATATTGTATTTCTTGATGAATGCGTTGAAGTCTGTTGATGCGAACGTATGAGCTCAGTGAATTGACCGCATTAGACGCTTCTGACACACCTTCTTCGCGTTGCTTGTAGCTCACGCTGAGCTGCTCCATGACACTCTGTATCTGCACTTGGACAGTCAGCATGATCTGAATGATGTAGGTACAACGGTGAGCGCACCCCTTGAGCGTTAGTCTGCAGCTGAGGCAGGATGTCCTTGACGGTCTTTTGTACGAGCTTTCCGCCGACCATTCTGAAGCATTTCCTGTCAGGATCTTCGTTGTTGACTTGTTTCAGCGTGTCCAGAACCAGTCTGCGGGCCATTGACGTGTAAATGCACCATTCTTGCAGGCCCATCTTTTGGGTACCCACTTGTGCTCGTCTGCGTCTCTTTCGAGCTCTGAAACCTTGTTGATGACTGTGTATATGGTATTAGCATATGCTCCAATGCGCGTGTGTACTGTCAGCCCTACTCTCTGACAATTCCGACCTTCTTCTGTTGTACTCTGCCGTCAGATCTGGCTCGAAAAGGTCAGCATTTTCAGGCCTTTCTGAACACTCCATTAAGGGCATTGTAGATACCTCCATCTGAAGGTCTTGAAGCTGCTTTACTCATATCTGTTTCGCGGATTTGCGCCAAGTGGCCAACTCGCATCTCTGCTCGAGCTGATTGGCCTTTTGAATCTGGACCCATACTATCGCCCGCCGTTTCACCGCCAAAATGCAGGCATCTCAGCTCGTCGCAAGGTCACTCGTTCGCCAGCAGCTCGCGGGAGTATCGCCATCAGCTTCCTCGTCCAGAATACTCCCCTTCCTCGTCCAGTCCCAGCATCGAGGCTTTTCCAGCGCCGCTACGAGATGGGCGCAACAGCACGTTTTCAAGAGCCCAGATAGCCCAAGTACAGCTGGAGCATCACCGCCAGATCAGCTTGCCGGGTCTGCAGCGGCTGCAGACATGTCTGCGCCTGGAAGCCTCGTGGGAGGAAAGCACGGCGTAATCGCACCTACGCAAGCACATACTGGAGACTATGCGATACAACTAGACTATCCAGACTACTCCAAGGGACCTTCTGCCCTCGACAAGGCTTCCAGACTCTTCTTCTTTACCGAGATCTTGAGGGGCATGTGGGTGGTGTAAGTTGGCTGTTTTCCCTGTGGTTGCACCCGTACAGAGATGCTAATAGACATCATACTGCTTCTACAGTCTGGAAAACTTCTTCAGGCCGCCATAGTGAGCAATCCGCTTAGACGAGATGTATCGCGGAAACTGACAATTCCAATCGCCATCAGCACAATCATGTATCCATTCGAGAAGGGCGCCATGTCGCCACGCTTCAGAGGAGAGCACGCCCTACGACGATACGCAACTGGCGAAGAGAGATGTATCGCATGCAAGCTTTGCGAGGCTATTTGCCCTGCGCAGGCCATCACTATCGAGAGCGAGACGCGCGCTGACGGCGGTAGGAGAACAACAAGATACGACAGTGCGTACATCACAAGCTTGTGTCTTTTGACTGGCTGACTTTACGGTATTTACTCTAGTCGATATGACAAAATGCATCTACTGCGGTTTCTGCCAGGAAGCATGCCCTGTCGATGCCATCGTAGAGAGTGAGTCTTGTTTCGAACTTGAATATCTGTATAGAGTTGCGCTGACTTTGACTGTCCTCAAGCCCAAAACATCGAGTACACGATGGAGACGCGTGAAGAGCTGTACTACAACAAGGAGAAGCTGCTTGCGAACGGAGATAGAATGGAGGCTGGTATCGCTACCAACCTACACGCAGATCACCTTTACAGGTAGATTCTGCGAGCAGACCCGTGATCCGATCAGTGTTGCGAGCAGGGCAATCGTCAACGAGGATTTAGAGTGGAGCGACGTTTGCAGAGGTATCATGAGCATGACAGCGACTCAGTAGTTGCTCTGCGATGTGTACAGTACGGTACTGCAATGTCTCGGAGTCGTTAAAAATGCATCAATGCTCAATCTGGATCGCGCAAAGCACGAACGTCGCAAGCTCCCGACTAACCAGGTAACCCTGCTATATTAGCCGCACACTACGGTCGACTTGCGCTGACACTCCCTCTATTAGTTAGGCTTTCCAGGTTCCTTGTTTGTTGCCCGAATGATCACGTGACCGTTCCGCGAGTCCCTGGCAGGGGCAGTCTATTCCCAGAGCTTTCTCTGTCTCTCTCTTCTTCTCTTCAGTCCTATCAGTCATTAACTCACTCACACTCATTTCAACACTTTCCCACACTCCTTTAACCCTTTCCCTTTCCCTAGCTGATGCTCCGTTCAACCTTTCTTCTCGCGGCTTCTGCATACGTCGCAGGAGCAGCTACCCTGCAAAGCTGCCTGCAAGCTGCCAACGTACCCTTCGTTGATAATGCATCTGGGTCTGCCTACATCAGTGCCATTCAGCCCTTCAACAACAGGCTCTGGTATTCGCCTGTCGCCGTCGTTCAACCTACAAACCCCCAAGGGGTAGGTGCGGCCTTTCTCGTTTGAGATTGATTGCTGAAGCCTAGTATACAGGTCGCAGCTGCTGTCAAATGCGGTGTTGCAAACAAGAGCTTCATCAATGCTCGCTCCGGAGGTATCGTCATTTCTACAAGCACCTGAATGACAAAACTGCAGCTAATCATAAAGCTCGTCGCAGGCCATTCATATGCAAACTCTGGCAATGGAGGAGAGAACAACCATCTCATAATCGACCTAGCCAAGATGAAAGCAATTACTGTCAACGGCGAATCTGCGACTATCCAAGCTGGTAATCGACTTGGAGAAATAGCTACGGCCTTGAATGCAAAGGGACGCGCACTGCCGCACGGTACTTGCCAATATGGTGCGCTTCATACTCTTGAATACCTCGAAACCAACGCTAAGCGTTTGTAATAATTTACCCAGTCGGTCTCGGAGGACATGCATCCTATGGTGGCTGGGGCTTCTTCTCGAGGGCCTGGGGTCTTACACTCGATAGTGTCACTTCGCTGGAAGTCGTCACGGCAACTGGATCTATCTTGACTGCTTCAGCCACCCAGAACAGCGATTTGTATTTCGTAAGTTCAGTCAGCGCCGACCAGATACTTGATGCTAAGATGATCTACCGATCTAAGGCTCTGCGAGGTGCTGGAGGATCATACGGCATCGTTACTGCATTTACCTTCAAAACTCAGGCTGCGCCAGCGAACGTAGTCACCGGTAACTACGATTGGGCAGGTCTTCGCATGTCTCATACGTATGGCCAATTGCTTACGATGTTATCGTTCAGAACGACGTGACTCCCGCGCAAGCCACTTCCATCATTCTCAAGTATCAAACCTTTGGCCAAAGCCACGCCCCAGCAGCACTAGGAACCGGTCTCGAGCTCCGCAAAGGAACCAAAGCTGGCGTTCTTAAACTGCACATCGGAGCAATCTACATCGGCAATTCGGATACCTTCACCAACTCCGTCATGCCTATTTTGCTCAACCAGCTGCCTACACCTAGCAAGACTGAACTTGTCAACAAGAATTGGATCGATACTCTCGCATTCTTAGCTGGTGGTAGTCTAGATACTTCGAAACCTGATACGCCAGATGCTTCTTTGCTAAGAGGTGCGGTCCATTCTCGTGGCAAGCACTACTTGCTGACAGCCATATCTTTCTTTAGCATCATGACGCCGTCGGATCAAATTCTCACCTCTTCTGCCGTCACTTACTGGACAAACTATCTCGCAAACACAGGCTTTTCATCAGGGTCTGGCGACTGGTTTATCCAAGTTGAGCTATACGGTGGAGCAGGTTCTGCTATCAATGCTGTAGATCCTGCAGCGACTGCTTTCGTGCATCGAAAGCGCCTCTTCAACATTCAGCTCTACGCTTCCAACCGTAGGACAATCACCACTGCCTTCGCCTGAATAGCCGCTGACTGCTACGAACCCGTGTACAGACGCATCTACCTTCCCTCAGTCGACCATAGACTTCATGAATGGAGCTGCAGACTCGCTGACTCAGTCTATGGGAGGTGCTAACTGGAACTGGCAGGCGTATCAGAAGTAAGGGTGCATTTCGCACCAGCAGGAAAACGACAGCTCACGATAAGCTTGCCCTTCTCTAGCTATATCGACCCTTCGCTCGCGACGGATGTAGCACAGAACAAATACTGGGGAGTCAATTACGCTCGGCTTCAGCAGATCAAAGCCAAGTGCGTTCATATCGAAGTTGTGCTCTACGAGAGGGTTACTGATGTTACGGGCGATCACAGATACGACCCGAACAATGTCTTCAAGACTATCCCAGCTCAAGCGATAGTCGGTTCTACCGCAGCGCGCAAAGCAAGACTGGCTTAAGATCACAGTACCATATAAGGACGCTGCGCTTCCTGCGAAGAATCAATCGCAGTCATACCTCGATTATTCCGTCCTTCCGTCGTTTTTCGAATTTCTTGCTAATAAGGGACCAGGTAGCCATTAGCTGACCTCACTGTATCTTTAGTCTAATTTCTTCTCGTTCTTCTCTCATGGGTCTGTTTTGGCCGTAATCTCGGAAATGCTAAGCATCGTGGATTCCCCTACCACGAGACACAGCATGCTACCTTACGTCCTCTGCGTTCGCACATGGCACGATGCATGGGTAGTTCATGCTGAGATAGGAGCTTTCCCCAACTAACGAGGAAGCCACTGACTGAAATGAAGTCGACCTTCTAGCTGGTCAGCAGGTCATCGAGCCAATGCAGGTCTCGGAGCTCTGCCAAGTTTGACTGCCTTGCATGTCGCAGGTGAGGAGGGCGTAGATCAGACATGGCGTACGGCTGAGCCTGTCTTGGCCAGCTACCTCAAGTACACATCTCGAAGACCGCCTAGAGCAATTCGGATGCTGAAGAGAAGTACGCGTGTTCGTGTGAGGACAGTGGGCACATCAGCTTCTGATACGGCCTGTCTGACTGCTGCATACGCCTGCGAAGTCGGGACGCGTCCCGGGACTAGTCTTCGCGACTCTTTCTCTGGCTGGTCAGTCGTTTTGAACACGCGAAACAGGTCGATACTGCAGTTTGCGTGTAAGTATCTGTACTAGAGCTGATGGGAAGTCTGTGGCCTGGGTCTGTACAAACGCGGTCAAAGAATCGAAGGAACGCGCAGGCGCACCGGGGGTCGATGTTTTGCGTTTGTCGAGGCTGGAAGATCCTCCTACGTACGTCTCGCTTCAGTAGTACCCGGTATACCGGGGGATTTGCTTGGACAACTCAA
Source organism: Erythrobasidium hasegawianum (assembly GCA_001972285.1). Taxonomy (NCBI): domain Eukaryota; kingdom Fungi; phylum Basidiomycota; class Cystobasidiomycetes; order Erythrobasidiales; family Erythrobasidiaceae; genus Erythrobasidium; species Erythrobasidium hasegawianum. The sequence continues at coordinate 2,473,371 of BCII01000002.1, read as the reverse complement.
CTTACCCGGAGATGAGGAGCGCCAAGCCTTTTCCCCTAAGTTCCCGTGGAGGAGGAAGGCGGGGAGACAGATGGGATTTCAAATTACACAAAGCTTATGAGTTTGCTTGAACTGCCTCTTGGCTCTGCTTCTGTCACATCCTACCTACTCCTTTCCCTCTCTTTCCTTTCCACCTTCCATTAATCGCCCATTGACATTGACAAATGGCGACACAGGCCATGTACCCTGCAAATGGGGACGGAAACGAGTACCACAACAAGGAGTACCATGTCGATGCTGAGAAGAACAACCATGGCATCACTGGACACCATGAAGACTCGAGCAGCAGCCCTGGAAGAAGCACCCCGGTAGCAGATGCGACCGGAACACACCTCGATTACCCTGGCAAAGGAACAGCCATGGAAAAGAAACTTCTGCGTCGTATTGATCTGCGTCTCATTCCCCCTCTCGGTGAGCTGCATTATCCCACGTTGGCAGACATGTCATCTGACAGGACTTCCGCTTGGCAGGCTTCATGTATGCCACCAGTTTGATGGACAGAACCAACTTGCCAAATGCTCGTGTTACGGGAATGGACCGCGAGCTAGGCACAGGAATTGGCAACAGATACACAATCATCGTCATGCTCTTCTTCATCCCATACATCCTCACTGAAATTCCAGCCAAGTAGGTCTTCATGACTGTCTGTGATCCGGTTGAATGTCGACTAATCAATGGCATCCCTGCAGTCTGGCCTTGAAAGCCGGCGTGCATCCCAGATACTGGCTTTCGACAGCTACACTCATCTTTGGAATATCTATGATCGGACATGGATTTGCGACCAACTGGTACACATTGGCCGGCTTGCGTGTTCCTCTCGGTTTCTTCGAAGGCTTCCTCTTCCCTGGCTCCATCTTCCTGATATCTTCTTGGTACCCTCGTTACGAGACCCAGAAGCGTATCTCTGCATTCTATCTCTCTGGTGCAAGCTTTTCGGGATTCTCCAACATTATTGCATATGGATTCGTGAGTTTTCCAAAGACCGCTCATTCCGAAGGACAGATACTTATGGAACATATTGCAGTCTGAAATGAAGGGACTTGGCACATACAATGATCGACCTATGCTTGGATGGCGATGGATCTTCATCATGATGGGTGTCCTTACTTGCATCGCTGCTTTTATCGGATATGCCGTCGTGCCCAATTTCCCCGCAAAGGTAGCGTTATGGCACCATCGAGGCCGCTTTTAACATCCACTGACCGTCTACATTACTTCACAGGCCACTTTCTTAACTGAAGAGGAACGCCAACTCGTCCAGGACCGAATTAACGTCGATCGACGGGATTTCGAGAATGAGCATCTTACCGTCTCTGGTGTCGTACACTGCTTAGGAGACATCAAGATCTGGGCCATGGGTCTTCTGTTCTTGTGCTCTACTCTGCCAGCATACGCCTTCAGCTACTTCCTCGTCATCATTCTCAATGGCTTTGGCTACAACGCCCGCGATTCTCAGCTGCTTTCCGCGCCTCCCTATATCACTGCTGTCATCGTTGGTATGATCTCTGCCTTCGTTTCCGACAAGACCAAGATGCGTGGACCCTACATCCTCGCTGGAGCCGTCATCTCTGCTACGGGATCTATCATCCTCGGATACACGACTGGTACCGGCCCACGATACTTCGGTGCCTTCTTGGCTATCATCGGCTGTCAATCCAACATCCCAGCTGTCATGGCTTGGTCCCAGAACAATCTACGAGGATACACCGCTCGAGCCGTCGCGTCTGCAATTACTGTCGGAGGAGGAGGCATCGGAGGTATCATCGCTTCAGTTGCTTTCAGATCTCAGGACCGTGCTTCTGGCTACCGGTAAGTCCGGTCGAATGTCTCGACTGTCAAGCCATACTGACTTTTTCTGCTACTGTCATCAGACCAGGCCTGTGGACAACTGGTAAGTCTCACCATCACAAGCTTTCCAGCTTGGTTACTAATAATATCTCATCATTCAGTCGCCGCCCAAATTACCATCCTGATCGTCGGAAGTGCTTTGATGCTCTACTTCAAGTCGCAGAACAACAAGGTCAAGAGAGAGGGCAAGGTCCTGCTCAACACTCCCGGCTTCTTGTACACTCTCTAAATTGTCCCTCTCATACTTTTAATATGTTGTTGGGATGCAGTGTAACGCAAAGATTTGGATGAGAATAGCGTGGGCCCGTCGTTTCGTTGTTTATACTGTAGGTAGCAGAATGTGGAGTATGATGGCTGGTAAAGGGGATATATGATTTCCACTATCGTAACGCGTGAACCAAGACGGTCATACTCGACAACGTTGCGCGCGCCCACCATGAACCACGATTACCGTTTCCCTTTCCCTTTGGTCTGCAAAAGGCCTTTCCTCCTGAAGCGCTCTGCGACAATCTGTTTAAACGAAGTCAGCCGCAAGACCGCATAAATCTGCAAAGAGCGGAGCTCACATCGTCTGTAGCTATCTCCCCGCGCATATCCCTGCCTTTCTTCTTCTCGTTCTCTAGGTATTGTAATAGTTCCTCTTCGTATTGTTCGTCTTCGCTGTCCTCCTCGATTCCAGCTTCTATCTTGGCAGCTCGCAGCGCATCCACGTCCGTCGCATTTCCTTTCGCATGCCTGAAGACTGCAGATTTGTCATAACCGTCAGCATGATGCTTACGGCGTATTGAAATATTGACTTACATCGCGAGCCGGCATAATTAGACTGATAATAATCGTCATGCTGACCAGACATAGCAGCAGATACAGCATGCTTTGCTCTGATCTCTTGTAGCTTCTTCTTGGCTCGTTCTGTATCTTCTATATTCTTCAAGCGATTATCGATTCCCAAGTCCACTTCTGGAATAGCGGTAAGCATAGCAGCTGAAGTAGCGACATTGCCTTCTTCTTGCGGTTTGCTCTTTGTGCGGTATCTTTCTGCGACTTTGTACAGCTCGTCTGTTGGGTCCAGTGCTTGCAGCTCCTTCTCGGTATCGATCTCTCCTCCTTCTTGCCCTCGTCTTTTCTGAAGCTCTCGTTCTATGAATGCCAGCATGTGCTTGTCTACATCCAGGATACCAGTCTGGTGCGTGAAGTTGTCTGTCTTCATGATCTTCCGGGAGATAGAGTCGCCTTCGTTCTCGTCATCTCTGCGTTCGCAAAAGCAGCATCAGTCACAAATTGGTTGACACGACTCACTCCAGAAACTACTTACGATTCTCCATCGTTGCCGACGCCGCCTCCTCCTTTCTTGATGAGGCCGTACTTGGCATCAGCGTCTTCAGGAGCTTTCCGCTTCTTCTTCTTCTTTGCATCTTTATTGCCAGCATTCAGTTTCTCAAGATCAATGCCTTCTTTCCTCGTAGATTGTCGCAGTTTCCGCAGAGCAATGAGGTCTGCCAGATTTGACGGTGTCCCTTCGCGGTCTTCGGTGTCTGAAGCTTCGGCGCTTCTGCATATCAATTGTAAGTATACTTTGTAGACTTTCATCAAGTCAATGCCTACGCTGTAATGCTTTGAGTTCCGCTCGTTGACGCTTCGGCTCCAGCTGCTTCAGAACTCGCTACAGCTGGACTCGCTGATGTTCGCCGCGATTGTGCAGCACTCTTGTTACGCTTCTTGAAGACGACGGGGGCTGCAATGTCGGCCATCTTGCTAGGTCGTGTCTGGGAAGAGACAAGTCCGAACGCTGATCACGCAGAAAATGTATGTGGTTGCTCTAGACTCCATGTAGGATGGAATCTGCAGCTATTCTCTATACAGAATAATTGAAGCACAAGTGATACTCTAGACAGCCTCTATAGCAACATGTCGGCTGCACAGGCTAGATAATGAGGAGTCTGCCGATAGCTTGCACATCCGAAGGTCGTGCAGATATCCAAGTGAGATATCCAAGTGGTAATTAGATATTCCGGATGCAGCCATCTGTACCAAGCTCCGCCTTGTAACTGATCATAAGTCATCTGGGATAAGTCGCTATATCTGCTCGTACAGGCAGAAGGCCTGTGGTTATGCGCCTTCGATGTTGAGCTTTCAATGATCTTGCGTAAGGATCAACGGAACTATCTCGCATGACTGTTGCCAAGTCAGCGACTGAGTCTTGAGCATCGATGCCTTTATCCTGTCCGCCGAAGCTGTGGGATTTCGTCGATAGAAAGCTTGATTCAGAGATCGTGTATGTCCAGCACGATGTGATTCATAACTATGCAATGATCTCTGGAGGTCCCCCTTCGATTGGATCGCCAATGCCTAATTTAATGTCAGTTGGTGGTTGGCGTGACTGGTCTGATGAATGTATATTGTGGACCTACCTAGAGCAGCTCGAGATGCAGCGCCCTCTTCTCCTATCAGCTCTGGCGCAATGCGAACATCGTGCTCCCGCTGTTCTATCTCAACCTGCGCGTCTGAAGCCATATCCTCTCTGCCTGGGATAGTGTCTAGTGTCATATTTTCTGGGTCTTGTGCATTAGACTGTGTGACATCTACAGCATTGCTGGCCATTTGGGTATCCGAATTGGCCGAGGCTTGTCCAGCTTGATCTGGCAGCATTTGGTCCGGCGCGATGCTACTACTAGGTGTAGCTACTTCAGATGGGGGTAACGTAGAGTTGCCAGGAAGTCCTAGGGCAGACGGGCCAAGAGCAGAAGCAGTAGCAGGAGTAGCGGCGCCAGATGCAAGCGGTGTTGAGGGCGTTTCAGCAGCACTTTGCGGCTGCAGTAGAGTTCTTGCTCCAGTAATGGCAGCTGTAACCTGCTCTTCCGTAGGCTGTTCAGCTGCTTCAGGGAGGTCTTCCTGCTTGATCCACTTCAAGACTTTGTAGCTGCTTGAGCCCGACAACGATGATGGCTTGACCCATTCTTTCTTCCACCGTGAAGCTGGTGCCAGAAGGGCGCGCTGCTGGGCCCGCAGATTCGCCTGGGAATTGGCTGCCGCGCCAGACAGGCCTACTTTTGACTGCGTTTTGAACGACATTTCAGCAATCTGATGCCTTGAGCTATGTATTCTGCGTATGTATGCACCATTTCAACAGCAATTCCAGCTGGATTTTCAGTGCTTTTGGATGGAGCAGAGCCAAGGGCCGCGGACGTACTGCCAGCTGATGATGATGATGATGATGACGATGATGATGGTGATGATGATGATGGAGATGGTGATATGATGATGATGATGGAGATGGTGATGATGATGATGATGGTGATGATGGTAACCCAGGAGATGCCACGGCTGGCGAAAGCAGTATACCTGGTGTCGCGATGGCGACCATCTGATGGCGATGGTCTTGATCAGGATGGTGCTCTAGCCTCTTGGGCAGTCGTGCTTCAGCCAGGAGACAGATTAGCTGAGTGTCAAAGGCAGATGGAGAAGTTAAGATTCATTTCATCTTATCTAAGAATTGCTGAAAATACAGGTAGAAAACTTAGCACACGATAGGATATGGTTGTTCAGTCTGGTGGTACAGCTACTGCGTTGCTGCTGACTGTAAATGACCGACTTTGCATTGTTTGGTGGATCATGATGAGTTCAGGTGCTCTCAACAGTTGGCTTGAAAAGGCCGAGTCGAGCTTGTGTATCCTCATCTCCGTCTAGAGAGTTGACAGACCAGTCCTTCTCGGCTAGCTTTCTCTTCTTCTGCTTGACTGCTCCGGTGACTTCCTTCTTCTTGTAAGCGAATCGAGCCTTGGTGTCCTTGTCTGTGATTTGATATCCTTGTTTACGTAGCTAAATTCGGAGAGGACATTAGCTTAATATCACGAAGCGGCCGTAACACTCACCCATCGAAGGGTGTCCTCTTTGGCCTTTCTGGCCGTATCTCCGGCAGGTGTCTTGTCCATACCAAGTACTTCGGTCTGGATGTTGTAGATAGATGGCTTGCTTTCCTCCTGGAAGAATAGCCAGGCGCCTAGGAGTATAGCCTGTCAGATCATTTTGATGCATGCGTGAAGAGAAGTACTCACTAGCATTGGGATCTTCGAGGTTGAGACCGACTGTCCTGAGGGCGAGAATGACTACAACAATCTCAAATGCGTTAGGCAAGTCACGTCTTCACATCTTGGGAAGACAACTCACTTGCTCCATCGATCTTCTTTGTAGTAGTTTTGGCGGTCTTGTTTTTAGCAGCAGCCTTGGTGGCATTGTTGCTGGAAGTTGAAGGCTTGTTCTGAACTTCAATGTACTTGATGATCTCGAGATCACTGTCTTCGTCAGAAGCAGCGGTGATTGTAACAGAGCTTGTGTTGCTACTGGCTTTTTCTGCATAGAGAGAAGATAATCAGTAAGGTGTCTGCTGAGTATGCTCATGTTCACCTACCTCCTTGTTGTGGTTTTGTGATGTTCTTCTTGGAATTGTCGTGGTTGTTTCGAGCATTGTTGCTGCTGTTTCGAGCTTGGTAGCCTGCGTTCGAGAGAATAGTCAGCATAATACCTCAATCAACATCACGAGAGCACTTACTGCTTGGATTGATCATATCTCCGTCTCCCATCTCTGTGTCTTGATCCTTTTGATTTTTCGATTTGAGGGACTGATGAAGGTGATGGTGCTTGTTGCTGTTGTGATGATGATGATGATGGTGGTTGTTGTTGTTGTGATGATTGTGATTCTTCTGGGCGTTTGTGTTACCGTTGTTCTGGTTGTTGTGGTTCTTGGTGGGAGAAGCGTCGTCCTTGAACTTCTTCTTGTTGTCAGGAGAAGGTTCAGCGCTGGCTACGCACGTAAGAAACATCAGTGAGCGTCAACAAACACCGAGGATGCAACTTACTAAGGCCACGCTTGATCACGTCGACTTGACCTCCAGAGACAGTAGATGAGGAGGATGGCATGAATGAGGGAGGAGGATGTAGGAAGTTTGCATTGTAGCCAGGAGGAATGCTTCGCTGCTCATTGCTTCTAGCCATAGCTCCCAGCTGGAATTCCCAACGACCGAGTTCTGATGATCGCTGAATGTTCTCCTTCTCCTGCTTGTCAAGGGCTGCTTGTCTGACTTGGATGTTTTCGAGTCTCTTGATACAGTCTTTCTCGATAGCCTTGGCGGTCTGTAGCTCCTCGTGAGCGGCGGTCTTCTCAGCGTGAGCAGCAGTCTTGAGATCCTCGGCTTGGTCCATCTTGAGATCAATGTCGACCTTTCTTTCTTCATAGAGCTTGAGTTGTTCTTTGAGTGCAATGTTCTCATCGATGATTGCTTGAAGACTTCGAAGGACGTCTTGTTGTGGACCGATGGAGTTGTTCTGATAGGCTTGAGTCATTGTTTCTGGAGAAGGACATCAGCATACGGTGTAGATACTTGTATAATGATGCTTACCCATCTGCTGATCATCTACGGCAGCCTTTCCCTTTTGCTTCTGGTCCTTGGTGAGACGGGGAGGAGAGGATTCCATTTTTGAAGGGACGGAGAGCAGTGTTTGGTAGGAGAGAAAGAGACGAAAGCTCATTTGGGAATTGAAAAAGTTAGAAGAGAAGTTAGGAAACGTCCTGTCTCGGCTCTCGACTGCTCCGGCGTAACGGTCATGTTTCAGGGATTACATCAGTGGTGATCCTTTCCGTAGCCTTTACAGTGTCAGTGACCCCCGCAATCTTCGCGTTGCGGAACTGCTCCCAGATCATCGCTTTCCAGAGACACTGGGCGGTTGGCTTCGCGTTAACGGTAACGGAGTGGATGACCGTGCAGGCGCTGCCAGCTATTCCCGTCTGTAACATTCTCAAGGACTCCCGTCCTCTTCGCGTTGCGGATCTGCTCTCTCTCTCGACTTTCTAGAGTTGGCTTTCGATTGACAGCAGTCGACCAGGGATGACGCAGGCGACGCCAGCTGCCAGCAACCCGAAGAAGATGATGAATGTGGTGCAGCAGATGCTTTCACTACAATGAATAGAGTCTAGAAGCACGAAGCGCTCGTGTCCATTCATAGGTGCAGAAGAAGGGCCAAGAACTGGTGCTTCTCATCCATCACTTGGATCGCTGTTAGAGAGATTGTGTAGTGCATAGACGAATTGGTCTTCAGTATGGTCATCGTTGTGCTTTCGCTTCGACTTTCGTCGGAGTTGAGTTTGCTTTGCTCGACTGTATCTATCGACCGTGAGCTCAGCATCGCACAGCACGAGCCAAGTCGACACACCTGGTAACTGCATAGTATGTGCTGGCAGTATATTGGCCTTGGCGCTGATATCGAGCTGAGTGACGATTTTTTTGCTGATCCTAGCTTTGGTCCATTTCATCAGCTATCAGTCAATTGTTTGGCTTCTTTCAGGACAGCTCGTGGTTCTCTATCTGGATCAGCACTCATATACCGCTAGGGCGTAATACCTGAAGCTACCTCCGGGTGTGCTCGGTATAGGTCCAAACGGTTACTCTTCTGGCCTCAACTCTCCACCTCCCACGTCTATTTCTCCATCTCCTACACCTCTCTCATCATGTCTGCATCCACGTCTTTACAGTCGCTGCAGCGGAACGGACGCCTCATCGACCCAGACGGCTTCAGAGTTGAAGGAGAATATCAGAGTACCAATGCGCTGGATCGTCTTGCTCGCGATGCAGCGGAAGAACTCGCCAGCCCATGCTACTATCTTCGCATGGCGGCTCTGAGGATGGATCTGGACAGAGTCATTGCTGGAGAGTCCATTCCCACGCCATTCCCGCTCACCGACATCTTCAGCGTAAATGGACCTACTTCTCATCCCTACTCGTGCAACGGAGAGTTTGCGTATCGTTATCATGCTTGCCTCATCAATGAAGTCATTGCGACTCTTCAGGCCTCTGCAAAGGAAGGTCTAAACTGGTATAAGCGCCAGCTCATCACTCAGGTGACGTCTGCGAGGAGGATCTTGCAAAAGATCAATTACAGTCTACCTACAATCTCGAATATCAGGGCAGAAGTATGGGATCCGATGTCCAAGCCTGAGCCTATGCCGCAAATGCTCGATATCAACGAGTCGCAGTACCTCGACGGATCTGCTTGGCCCTTCTGCGAAATCAAATTAGCGAACTCCGTTGTGCAAGAGGCGTGGCTCGAGACTATGCTTCGCCATACTGTTGTCCTGGTCTGTATGCACGACTCGGCCAATAACGAGCGCCATTTCCGCTTGGGCTATACACTTCCGCAGGCTCCCAAGGGTAAAGATGCAGGTCCCTCGCAAGCAGCTGACGCTGGCTCTTCCTCATCTGACCCAAAGAAGGTGCAGTATGCGTTTCCGCTGCGTCTGTCTCACTACGGGTGGTCTTCCATGGATGGCATACAGACTCTGGAAAAGAGACGTGCGACTGCAGATGCGATTGTGGACCAGTACAGCAGGTGGAGCACGCGTCGTACTTGCGAGTTGCGCCTGGTCCGTTTGGACTCTCTGTTCATGGCGGAGGACAATCTGAGTGCCATCAAGAAGTTGGACTCGCACGTACGAGATCTACTGCTACGGCCAGACACCAGTTGCGTTTCATTCGACTTCCAACGCCTCTTCAAAGAAGACACGGATGTGCTATATACTCGCTTCGCAGATCTTGTGAGGTCGTACACTCTCTATAGCCAACAGCGACCCTCTCCTCAACAACTTCGTTTCTATATGGCTTTCCTCCTACGCTTGCTCAGCATCGTCGTCAAGGATGTGCGTATCGGTCTTGTGCCTCTTCGCGGTCCGCCTGGTACTGGGAAGACGAGTACAATAGCACAGATAGCAGTCTTGAAATGCAATCTCGCTTTCATGATGGATTTTGTTCGCCTTACAGCCAGCTACATCGGCCTTGGGGAAGGGCACGACATCGACGCCATAGCTACCAGACTGCAAACATATCCCATGGTCTACATTGCTCCTACCAACGATGCTGTAGATGCTGGGTGCTCCGCTATCAACGAGGCATTCGAGGATTCCCATGTCGATGGGAATGACCGAAGTAAAGCATGGCGAGTTTCCGATATCTTTCGTGCCCTAGAGCGGCCTCATCTCATCGATCAGCACATCTCTATCAAATCCGCAGAAGAGTTGACGATCTCCATACAGACGGAGGTAGATGCAGTCATGCAGCGGATGGAAGATCGTACCAGAATTCGCGGACAGAGAGCACAGGAAATCGCGGCGGAAGAGAATCGATTGAAAGCACTGGGGGCGTATACGTACGACTTGCTGGTGTCTGGCAATGTCGAGTTGATCAACAAGCGCTACTTCAAAGAGCATGGTGATCTTCTTGGAGATAAAGCAGCAGACGAAGATAATAAGACCAAAGGGGTCAAGATATCCAATATCAAGCATCTCTCGAGCTACATACAAAATCCGGTAGCCTTCATGGACGCGAAAGCTGCCAGCACTCATAACAACCGTACGAGATACGAGGTCAAGAGTGTCCTGCGCATGATATCCGAACACACCGAGAGCCTGCAGCAGAGTGCTACTTCTATCTTCTGCTTTACGGCTGGCTATGCAAACCCGTACCATCCGGAGGTCGAGACTTTCTGTAAAAATGCATTCGTGATCTTCGATGAAGCGTCACAGGCAACCTATCCTGAAGTGATCAAGGTTATCAGCAAGGCCAAAGCCGTAGCTATGATAGGCGATACCAAGCAGCTCGGACCGGTCCTCTTTGCTGCACCGGGCGGAAACATGGATTTTCGGCACACTCTTATGAGACGCATCGAGCCACAGACTATGTCTCTTTCGATTTGCTGGCGGTTACCGGTCGAAATGACGGCATTTCTGCATCGCCATGTCTACAACTCTTCCGGTCTTTACCACCCTAGCGCTCAGAACATACTGCGCTCTTCTCCCATCCATACTTTCCCTCTTTTTCGTCCTACCATCATCTTAGATGTACCTGGAGGTATCGCCGAGCGTCCTGTTGGCTCTACTTCGAAGATCAACAAGCAGGAGCTCTGGGCAGTCTTTCGATGGCTCGAAGCGTATGCATTGATGAGCGCTCAATTCGATCTCAAAGCGGTTACGGTGGCTATCGTCAGCCCATATGCCGCACAAGCTGCGGAACTAGAGCATATCGCAAGCGTCTTTCGAGATGTCAAGGCTTTCTCCAGTATCGTCACTGGTTCTATCGAGCGAATTCAAGGAGCTACGGTAGATATCTGTATCTGCAGTGTCGTTATGGCACAGAGCCTCCATTCCAGCCGGGTCGGCATCGAGTTTCTCTCTGCTGAGAGGCTCAACGTCTCCGTCTCCCGCGCCAAGATGCATATGGTTCTTGTCTGCAACAGATGGGACATTCTAAGCGCACGAGCTATCAACGACCAGCCTATGCTCAGGCAGTTGCTCTCTACTTTCCCTCGGATCACCGCAACGAACAGTGGCCTCGATGTGCCCAGCGGCAGCCAAACATCTAGTCAATCGAACTCTCTCCTTCCAGTCTCCTGCAACGCGCCTGCTCATGAGGGCTCTCCTTGGGCTCACAAGGGACAGCCAGACGATGAACTCGAGACACTTTTGGACAGCACTGCTAAGCTCTCTCTTCTCAATCACAACCACGCCTCTCAGGCTAGCTAGACTGATGCGCCCCTAAACATTCCTTGTAAGGGTGCATACATGCTATCTCGTCTTTATGGCTGTTGATGAAGTCAGTCTAGATCTCACCTCTCCTCAGCCAGATCTATCGTCCATCTATCCGTCATTCCTCCTAATCAATAGCTCGACGTTGCTAGATGTATATCATCAGTGGAAGTGGGCTCGCGACTTCTTATAAATTCGAGACAGAACGGTACTACGCTTGCTTTGTACAAGACTAGGTCAGATTTAAACGACACAAGGAAGGATAGACTATTTACAACATCCCTTCATCACTTTTCATCTTCTTGACTCGTTCAATTTCAGAGTCTACGAAATTGTGCGCTCGCTCGAGCTCCTTCACGTAGCTAGTGCTGATATCGCCGAGATAATGTCGGATGTTGGGTACTGCAGAAGAGTAGTCTCATTTGATGCTTTATATGAACAGATCTTTGTCCAGACTCACCGCCTACGCGCTTGCCCAGCTCGTCTATAGATGTACTAGGATTGTACTCTGGCAGATTGATACAACATCTGGCTCCTTCGGCATCCGTTCGTCCATCAATGAGGGCTCTCAAGTCTTTCGCTGCCAGGCCTCCCTCCTCTTCGCTTGGCGCCTGCGAGTCCTGCTCCAATGGAACTGTCGAACTTGAGGAAGCCTGTCCAGCACAGTATCAGCTACGAAAGCATCTCCTAGCCATCCGTTAGCATAAACAACTGACAGCAGCCGATGGCGATGTCGAAGCTTCCTGCTCCAGGCCGGAAGCCGCCGTCTTGGGCTTCTTGCGACGACGGTTCTTGCTGTTCGCGGGCTGCGCCGTTGATACAGCAGGTGGCTTCTCTTGATCAACCTCTTGACTGCTTCGCTTTGCTGGAGGTTGGGATGTCTGAAGCTCTGACATGTTGGCGATGAACCAAGATGCAAATGGTATGATCTACGAAACGAGCGATGGATGACAAGCTGGCCTATTGCACCAATTTACTGATCTAGCTTGACACCGAACAATCGCTTGTGCTGGTGCACTGGCTTTAAGTCCCTCGAACGCTCTGTTAGGCTTGGCATGGTATAGCTCAACTTGGTCTGTTTCTAGCGTCCGATTACACAATATTACAGGACAGGATACGAATTAAAATACGATATACAGAGAAGAGATACTCGCATAGACTGCATCCATCTTGGACACGCGTTTAAGACGAACGATCTCGTCTAGACAGCACTTGCGAACGCAGGCTCTTCCTGGAAGCGTATCGCAGACTCGATCTTGTCAATTACAGCGTGAGTATCCACCGCAATCAAGTCCTGCCCGTCGTATGTCGTTCCGTCGATCTGAAGCCCTGCATCAGCGACATCTACAGAAACACATTCATGCCACTTACTACGTAACCTTCAGCGGCCTTGATTGCCATGACAAGGCCCTCCGCGTTGTATGGGTGCCCCTTGTAAAGGGAAAAGCAATCGCTCTTGGGATCTATCTGGAACTTGTAGCCCGCCAATACACCCGGATTCTGAAGACGACGCTCGCGTATCTGACTCAGGGTGCGTGTCGCATGAGCAGTATCTTCATCTCGATTAAAAGTGGTATCCGGAGATATTTTATGATTTTCCGTACCTGGGCAAAGGAGTAGGGTCAGCAGACTCGTAAATACATTCGTACCCACTCACTAGGAAAGGGTTGTCCCTTCTCAGCCGCCTTCTGAAGCCACCCCACGTCGACGATAGTGCGCTGCCAAAGGATCGCACTGGCCACCTCCACTCTTCGCGTGTCTCGCGACACGACCAGTACGTCGAAGCCGTCCAGCCAGCGATCAGCTTTCGTTCTTATCACAGGTATCAGTGATCCTGGAAACTTAGCCTGGACCTGATACAGCATGGTTACAGCATGGTTAGTGCCGAGAAGGGAGGACGTAGATAATAGGTCGACAAACCTGAGTAAACAACGTAGAAGCTCTTTCAAGGTTCATGCTCCCGGGTTGAGCCGACTCTGGAACAGAGATGACAACCCGCAATGGTTCCTTAGGAAGCTGAAGTCTGCCGGAGGTACGCCTAGATGGAGGTTCGGAGCTCGCAGCGGACGTCTTCTTCTTCCTCGAACTTGCATTGCGCGTCTTCTCCGAACCACTATCAGGTACGACTTTAGCCTGTCGACTGATACGACGCGGGCTATTGTCAATCGTTGCGTCCGTTGCAGAGTCTCCTCGAGGGATCTTGGATACCAATGAAGTCGTTGCAGTCTCAGTACTTCGTTCGGAAGGATTCCTTGCACGCTTCGATGCTGAGGACGTAGGGAGACTGAAGTGTGGAGGAGGAATTGAAGGAGGACGAGAAGATGAAGCTGTCTGAGACGCTGTGCGTCTGGGAGAGAGGTAGCCAGACGGAGAACGGTGCGGACTTCCTGCAGCGCTGACACCAGAAGGTATCGCGGCACGACCGGAATGGATGGGAGCAAAGGATACAGTCCGTGCTCGAGTTGGTGTCGTATTCTCATCGCCCGTAGCGCTTGTACGTCTCATAGAGATGGAAGACTTGCGCGCAGGCAAGGCAGGCAACACCTTCTCTTTGCCTTTGACACTTCCTGCGACTGCCACTTGAAGCTCCACCTCCTGAGGATCGGCGGATAGATTAATAGGCTCGAATGAGAGAGGCGTATCATGCTGAGCTGGCAGTGGAAGCAGTGGTACCATTGTTGAAGAAGAGGGAGCGGGTTGGAAGGGAGCATCGGACGTAGAGGCGATATGATTATCTGCTTCCATCAGATCTGGCTGACAGTATACACAGAGCCAATCGTGCGGAGGATATTCGCCAAGCGAGAAGCCCACACATTCTCCGTGATACTGAACGAGGACATCAGCTTCGAATGCTGTCTTCGGTCTCAGAGACACTCACAAGCCCGTATCTGCATTCTGCGGCTGCACAGCCCACCACAAAGTAAGCCATGTAAGGATTACCATCGACATCCGTCATTTCGGACTCGCCGTAATGGGTGGATGGTTTCCTACACAAGCAGATTGAAGGAGCTTCCTCTGGCAGTGCATCTTCTTCCTCTCCCACTATATAATCTTCGGCTTCTCCTTCCTTCATCTCGGCATCGCCGAATCCTCCGTCTGGATCGTCATCCGGATTAACGTGAAGCGCGCCCGTCTCTGCGTGTGCATCGTCGACTTCCATATCGTCGTCTACGATAGATGCAGGAACCTCCTTGAAGGCATCAGCTATATTCTGCTCTTCCCGCGCCCGCTTCAAAGGCTGTTCCGCACGAAATTTGGCGACCTTCTCTTCGTACTTTTCTTGCTCTTGCTTAAATTCCTCGTCATACGTCTTAACGTCTTCAGTATGTTTGAGTGTGCACTGCTTGGCATAAGCTTCGTCCAGTTCGGCCTGCCCTGCGTCGAGCGACTCGTCCAGCTTGCGTACGGGGTTGAAGTGTTTCTCCCGCCAGTGCTTACGCATGCCCTGGCGACCTTCCAGATTGACAAGCTGGTGAGCACAGCCGTCGACTGGACAGACATGCTTCCTCTTCCTGGTAAATCCTTCGCGTTAGCGCCCGACATATAATACACGCTATTTACTTACTTGTATACAGGCTTGATGATTTTCGCAGCCTTCAATTCAGCATCTTGCTCGTCCTCGGCTGCGGCTTTCACCTTCGGTGCCCTTTGGGTCTTCTTCTTTGCCCCTCCGGCAGCGTTGGGTTCAGCTTCACCAGACTCGGTCATTCCCGTTATGACAACCGGTACTGTCGCCGCTTTGCGCATGCGGTTGAGATCCGAAGCCGCAACAACCGCCAGAGCCGTACTTCGAAGCCATGGCTTCGCGGTAGCGTCTTTGCCATGCAACGTAGCCCACGCTCCGTTGATGTCATGCAGGGCTTGCATCATACCAGCCAAGTCGTAAGCATCTGGAGAGCCATCGCCCAGACTAGCGGTAGCTGCCCCAAGCAGGCCCGGGACTGTGGTTCGCAGGAGATGCTCCATGTCTGATTGGAATTGAGGGGAGAGGATGAATAGCGTATATACAGACAGCATAGAGTTGTGATCCTCTATGGCGTCCTGCTCATAGTGGTCGAGGAAAGCCTGGGTGACAAGCATCATGGCTGTATGGATAGAATGGTTCGTCCACGCAAGGACGCCCCTATGGACGACCAATAGAGCCTTCGAGACGACGCCCAAGAGATTTTGGACCAGACTAGACGCCGTCTCGTCGGTGAGGCCAGGCATACGCTGAGTGAGGCTGAGTTCCGCACGTTTGGAGAACACTTCGACTTCGTTCTTCAAGTCACGGAGCTCACCCATCGGTATTGACCGGAGAGCTGGAATGCGAGTGCCAGAATCAACCAAGAGTACGTCCTCGCTACCGGTCGGCAACTCAGACTGGGCCAGCGTCTGCTGTCGCACAGACTTTGCATCCATTTCGTCTTGCATAGCTTCGAAACGCATCTGGAATAGCGCGAGAGCCTCTTGCGGCTTCAGTTTCCTGTTCAGCAAAGCCAAATCAACGGGCGATCCAGAGCAAAGAGAGGCGTAAATTACGAGAAGCTGAGTCCTTTGAAACACTTTTCGTGATGACAGAGCACTACGACAAAGGTACATAAGTTGCGAGTTCAAGAGCCTCACCTCAAGCACGCAGGCTTACTATGTCGCAGAGCGGATTTCCTCCGAAAGATGACAAACTGCCCTTGGAGCATTGCTTTCGAACATTCTGAAGCTGTGTCAGACCCTCAATTATCACTAAGCTGCATGTACACCTTACCATCGCAGCTCTCAGGAGCATTCTTTTCCAACTGTTCCACGCGCATTCCCTGCGATCCGCTTGGTTCCATGATAATATATGGAAGAAAGGAATGAAGTGGTCCAGAGAGTCTTTCGAGCCTAGGCAATCCTCGCAAAGATCAGGAGAGGGACCGAACGATCGATGAAGCGAGAAGGAAGGTAGCAGCGAGAGGATAGTTGAGATAAGGGACGATAGTGCTGTCTCGGTCTATCACAGCTGCGGGAAAGCGGATGTATGAGTCCAAATGCGCCGTTGTCGAAATCTTGCCAGGACAGAGTTACCAGCTTTGCAGGTCCAGAATAAGCTAACAGTTGCAGACTACACCGAGCACGTCCCTAGAGACAGCTTCAGGCGAGCACTACTTCTGTTTTATAAATCTTGAGCCAAAGGTGCTGTCTCAGAGTTAGACGAAGCAGCAAGTCAGAAGGGCTGGCGATCTGGGGAGATAGATGAGAGATATGCAACACACTACGTATTAGACACGTTGTGATGCGTTGCTGGTTCAGCGTCTTTGCAGATATCGACCGGTAACCAAGTCCGCCAGCTTCGCCAACTTTGCAGATTCTCTCCAACTTCGACAAGACAGAGACGGCCAGGTCGCGCGTTCCAGAGGTCTCAGAACGCGTAGCAAGTGCGTATACTGACAAGCAGAACATACTACCTGTCACCGCTGACTCTGGCCATGCTGACTTGTGCTCTTGCAGGTTCCCCTCCCTTGTCGACCATCATTCTATCGCAACATCTCGCGCATCAAGCATAACAGTACTACTTATATCGGGCTTGAAGCTGTCTTCGGACGTGCTCAGCTTATGCTATACTAGTCACTTCGCTACTGGATCCTTCGTCTGCAAATTCTGGCATCTCATCCTGCTCGAGCGCGAGTAAGCAGACCGAAGCTGTACCCTACATACTATCCACCTTTACGTCAGACATCATCTCTCTACACCTTCGCCCATCACTGCTACCTCCTCCTTCAAACTCTCGCTCTCGAGCTCGGACACCCTTCGCTCGCCCACTCCTCTGTACCGCTGCAAGCATGATACCAACGCTATCTGTCATTGCGTAGCTTTGACGCAATCGCATCACAAGAGGTCGCTACGCAATGGGAGTTCAAGGAGGGCACACCTTCGTTCGAGAATGCGCTCGCAAAGAAAGGTTGCGCAGAAACGGAGCAAACATCTCCAGTCTGCATCTCAGCCTTGAAGAAGCAGTCGGTCATCATATCAGCCGATACAGAGCAGAACAGAACGGTAAGCTTTGACAAAGTTCTCCCTTAGGCGTTGTATTTATCGATTAACATGCTGTGGGCCAGTCATAATACTGGATGTGCTTGGGTACTTCGGATATCTACTGAGGAGCTTGCCCAAGACCCACTATCGATACGGTAACATCGCCAAATACGCTAAGGGGAGAACGGACTACGGTACCAAAGAACGAGCCCAAGCGGCTATCATCTCTGAATTCTGCAAAGAAGTGGTCACATCAATATCCCGGCTCGCAAATGCTTACCCATCGATCAGAATTGTTAGTTCTGTTGGCCGCACCCTGCCAGTTTCGACAGCTGAAACTTTCATTTACGCAGATCGCTGTACTGGATCATAGTGGAGGCAGCAGCACTAGTGAAAATGCTCCTCATGAAGCTTCTGAAGCGTCGCAAGTGAGTTCGGTTTATCCGGTAGAGCAGGCGAACACGCGCTGACTATGGGCTCAGCCTACGACCAGAATAGGGAGAGCCAAGCTCAAGATATGGACTGAACGTAGAGCTACCCGAATTAGAGCAAGCGAACATCTGCGGCAAGCTATGGCGGACCTTGACGAGATGATAGTCGCCTCGCCTGCGACAGGTGAGCAAGCCAGGTAAGCTCATACGAATAGCACTGACGGTGTATCTTCACAGCATCAGACGCGGCAGCAGACGGATACCAGATAGTCCGGAGCAAGAAGGAAAGAAGGAACGACAAGCGCCGCCTGATGTGCAGTCTCCCTGCTCAAGGCGCCAAGTCCATTCGTAGGGGTACCCTCAACTCCATTCTATCGAGGATCATGGACTCAGCCTGGTCTGATGTCCATGGGAACATTTGGAGCGAGATGCGCAGACAGATGGAAGCCGTTGCAGGATCTCAATGCATTGAAGAGCAAGAGTATTCTACACAGCAGGACTGGTCGACAATCAACCATCATATCAGCGCTTCCTCCAGCCGCATCTGTCTTATTCACAGTCGCGACGAGGCCGATCTTACCATATCCAACGTCAGCAGTCACCTTCCCCCCACCTCGAAAGCTGCCATTGTATCCAGCGACAGCGACTACTTCTTCCTATCTCATCCCTCTCGAACTCCCTCCCTCATCTCGTACACCTCCTTCCAGCGGCACAAGAGATGGGAACTCTTCGATCTGCCCAGTCTCTACAGCAACACAGCTCTATGGCCATGGCAAGACCTCGACAGCAGGTGTATAGCAGCACTTCTAGCGGGACAGGACTACCTACCGAAAGGTCTACCCAAGATCGGGCTGGCGACGATCAGAGAATTCCAGCTTGTCACTGCAGGCAATGTAAGTCTCGTCCGCTTGGTATCAGTCATACGTAGTGCTGACCGACGTGAACAGGCTTCTGTTACATCGGTCAGTCAGCGCCTGCTAGTCCTACATCAAGAGTCGTCCCAAGCGACTTCCAAGTGGAGCATTGCAAGAGCAGACTTTGAGAAAAGGCGACAGGAGGCGGAAGTAGCACTCACCACAATGCGGACCGCTCGCCATGATCTGGTTCCAGCCTCGCAGATTGAAGAGGCGAAGGTGGCAGCTCAACATCAGGCTGATAACCCAACTGCTCCCGTTCGACAGTCGCAGAGAGGGGATGGTATCAAACTCCGCTTCAAAAGACCTCCGCGAGATCGCAACACGCCCGTCCCCGATCTGCAGGAAGACGATACGCTCAGGCGACAGCAAGCTGATAGGCCCCTAAATACCAGCCGTCAACCTCGCAACCATCATCATCAGAGCTTCAGGGATCTCTGTACACAGCCCGAAGCCGAGCGGACTAAGTTGGTCAGCGCCAAAGATCTGCCAGCATGGGTCAGCGGAGTCGATGATGAATACTTCTCGGACGATGAGGAGTGCAAGCTCAGGAAGAAGCATCGCATAAAGTCGAAACCCAAGAAGCAATACAAGAAGCAACAGACGGCGGAGGACACCAAGACGAAGACGACTTCGAAGAAGATAGAGAGTCTGGCTGGCCAGATATACCCCATCTACACGCACTCGCGCATCTTGCGCTCAGTCGTCCGAGGGTCCAGGAATCACGGCGGCAGGCCCAAGCAAGCAGCCAAGATCTTCCCTGAGCTTGTACGCTTGATCACTATATGTGAGAAGCTTGCTGTGTCTACCACCATATCGCCATGCCTCCAGCACTACTTCCAGAACATCGCAGCAGATCCAGCCTTCGCCGGCAAGCTGTCGAAGTTCAAGAGCAGTACCTTCGATTGCAAGCAGATCTGGAGATATGCCGTTCAGTTGTTGGTGCCTTTAGGGGCAGAGAAACGGGTGGACCCCACGACAGTCGACAGATTCCGCCGGGACTTAGCGACAAAATGGAGCGATAACGACCCAGCGGTGCATCAACATCTGACGGACAGGCTAGCGATGATCGATGAAGGAATCATCATCAAAGCAAGTGGAATCACATCCGGTCTGGACATACACCTTCTTGAAGCAGTCCATCATGTCCTGTTCGAAGACTGTCTCCCCCCTCTTCCCGCATTTGCCAACTATCAGGCCATATGGACTATGGACTCACTGTTCGCGACTGCCATGACTCAATGGCTCAGGAACAACGACGAATACAGCAAGTCCTTACAACGTCGAATTAAAAGCGTCTTAGAGGAGGAAGGCATCCACCCTTCGGCATCATCGAAAGCTGCTTCCGCCATCCGCGAATGGCTATGGAAGACCGACTTTACGAACGATGAAGATGTTCCGGCGGTGGAGTTTCCCGATCATCCCAGGCTTGACCTCAGTGACGCTGGCCTTTCCGACACTTTGCGGAACGTGACCACACACTTCCGGCAATCTCGCCTTCACATGGTGCAGTGTCCCCTCGCTCTCTCTCTCATCGTGCGGAACCAAGAGCCCTCAGCACCTCCCTCATCCACATACGCATGGTTCGCTCACATAGGGCACCGGTTCTCTGTCGTGAGTAGAGGCGCAGTTGACACAGATTAATGCTAAGATTTCATGCCAGGCTATCGATCCCTCGTTCTGCCACTTCGGCATGACCAAGATCTACTACGTGCTTTCGAACCCTGCGCATATCGTAGCAAGCCTCACATCTTGGCTCAACGATCATTGGAATAAGAGTCCATCGATAGTGAGATCTGTCTCCACCTTGCAGTGCTTCAATCTCGCTCGCGGCCGCTGCGGCTTGGAGGTTAACACGAACTGGATGACGCGCTGCGAACGATGGACTCAGGAGTTCATGCGATCTGTCAGCAGCCCAAACAAGGATGACTTTCCAAAAGCGCGCCTCGAGGTCTTCGACATCCTCTTCAAGCGAGTCCTTCCCAAGTACCAGATCTACGCTGGATCCTTCAAGACCGATGGCATCAGGGTCAATATCACAGCGATGGATATTTCGAAGGCCAAGCTGCCCAAGAACCTTGAATCCGACTGCGCGGTCAAGAAGATCGACGTGCCAAAGGAGTGGACAGTACCAGACTTCTTCAAGGCGGCAGTCACGCTATACCAGAAGTCCTTCTCCAATCTACAAGGTCACCTTGAACGCACTTCGATAGCCGAACCCAGTACCGCCTTCAAGAAGAAAGGGAAATGGTGGCCGTGGACCTTCGAGCGCATCTTCGGATCGAACAGGAGAGGCGTGCTTCGCAAAGGCATGATGCAAGACCGACCTTTGACTATCCTTTCTGACTTCAGAGAAGAGAGCACTCGTCGAGGCATACCCACCGATATGCTTGTCTTGCGCCCCGACACTGTCGAAGTTATCGAGGAAAAAATGAAGGAGCTTCTCACGGCATGCGAGCAAGATACTTCGGGCGACTGGCTGTCTGACCTTAGAATCCTTGGTCTGGATACCGGCATTGTCTGTCCCTCGGCGATGGCCATCAACGACCCCATCAACGGTACTTCCTCTACCCTTCTGACCCGCCGTGGAGCCTTGGAGAACATCAGAAGATCAGGCACGCGATTCAAACAGGATCTCTTGCAACGGCCGGGGACGAATAAGCTAGAAGGCAGAGCGGGGCAACTGGCCAAGGCAATGCTGGAATCTTCGCACGAATGGAGCAACGACTCTTATATGAACAATCGGCGAAGGAAAGCCTGGGTGGAGCAATACTACCAGCAGCTACGACGGCATCTCTTTCCGCCAGATCGGCCGCGCGTTCCGATTCTCTTCAGCTTGGGCGATTCGTCAGGTTTCTCAAGAGGCTCTGGTTCCACCAAGCGCCAGCAAATCGACTATTCGCACTCGATCTTCCGCGATATTCGAAAAAAGTGCATAGACAATGGCCTTCCGATCCTGTTCGTGGTTGTAGGCGAAGCATACTCAAGCCAAGTCTGTCCAGACGTGAGCTGCACCCTCAATATACCTCAAGTGGACAGCGAAGAGGTGAAACTGGCGAGAGCAAGGTCAGTATACCGCCATACTGCAAGCGGCAGCGCACTAACCATTCATTACAGACTGTTCCATCCGTTCCACCGAGGATGTCTCGACCAGTGCCTCAGAGTACTGCAATGCGAGAAGTGCAAGAAAGTGTACCATCGCGACACAGCAGCCGCAATTAATATAGCCTTCATTGCTTGGCATATGCTGAGGTTCGGGGAGCACCCATGGAGGAAAGGCGACGACGATTAAAGCCTACCATCAATAGAATGTGAGCCCGATTTCTATGACTGTCAGACTTAACGAGTGACTTTGGCCCACGCAGCCCACTTTTAAGTGGATGCATGGCCTTTCGAGAACGAAGGCTCATCGCCTTATGGCGTACCTATAACGACACAGTGAATGGTCATTTGGGTGAGTTTCCAAGACCTTACATGACAGGTGGATTGAAGCTGACTGGAAGTACTGCTGTCAATGACTGTCTGCCACTTTTCCTATACATCCTTATTTGCATCTTCCTGCACTTATTTTCACTTGTAACATAAATTGTGAACGTTGTCATCCTGGTGCGCTCCCGCGCGCAGTACAAGGGCCGCTTTGACTTAGGCCAGCAAGTCGGTCAACAACGATGGACGGCGGAGTCTTGAAAGGTTTGAATGACAAGCTGTACGAGAAGCGGAAAGCCTCAGCGCTTGAAGTAGAAAAGTATCAGGGAAATCAGTACGGGAAACCGGTATTCTGTGCTGACGCTCAGCCCGCAGGATCATCAGGGATGCTCTGGTTCACAGCGATAATGTCAAAGTCAAGACAATCATCCATCAGCTCGTCGAGCTCGCGAGCAATACGGCCCCTCATCACTCAAATACTCGAAACGGAGGCGTCATGGGTCTCGCTGGTGCTTCGTACGGCTGGATTTGGCTCCTTTATGGACATTCCGGACGTGCACTGACTATTACTAACTTCACTCGGTAGGATCGCCCTAGGTCAGCTCAATATTGCACCGTACCTCGGCGACATAGCGCCTCCCATTCTGGCCTGCTTCCACGATCCGGATCATAGAGTGCGATATTTCGCATGTGAGAGTATGTACAACGTCGCAAAGGTGGGCTTCTTGGCCTTGTGGAAGGGGAAATCTGTAATGACCGGCGCGTGCTCAGGTCGCGAAGGGCGAGATTCTGGTCTACTTCAACCAGCTTTTCGATGCTATGAGCAAGGTATGCTGCGCCGCTCTCTTCAGTTTCCCCTACTGAAGCGCTGCTTTCAGCTCGCAGCGGACGTCGATCAAGCAGTCAAGAATGGAGGGGAGCTTCTAGACAGACTGATCAAGGATATAGTCACCGAGCAAGCATCCACGTACATTTCGCTCCAGCCTACCAACATGGATGGCAGCCAGAACGGCAAAGATGACGATGCCAGTGGTCATTTGACAGAGAAGCGTTTACGGGCGCACACTACGGCCAGTCAAATGCCCCCGACCAGCGAGCAGGATAGCCGCAAAGCATTCTCATTGGCTCGATTTGTGCCCCTGCTCGCTGAACGCATATATGTCATTAACCCTTTCACACGGACGTATCTTGTTTCCTGGCTGACGGTACTGGACTCAATCCCTGAATTGGAGCTTGTCAGCTATCTGCCGCATTTCCTGGACGGCCTGCTCAAGTTCTTGAGTGATCCTACAGAAGACATACGCAATGCGACCATGCATGTCTTGGCCGACTTTTTGAAGGAGATCAGGGAGGCCGCAGAGGTAGCGCGAGCTAGGCTCGAAGCGAAGGCTAATAGAAGAGACAAGAGAGCGCAGCAAAGAGAGATAGTTAGGAAAAAGCGATCAGCCAGTCGCTCTACCCGCGCGCAGAGTATAGATCAGGGAGACCAGTCCTTCAATACTGTGTCCGATGTAGAACCCCCTGCTTCTAGACCGACAACCAACAGAAGGCATTCAGTGGAAAGAGGAAACATCAACGGAGCAGTAGCTCAGTCATCGCCCAATGCGTCGAAAGAGACTTCTTCTCTGGTCGATATTAGCGAAGAGGGGCAGCAGCAGAGTCAGATTGACAGTCCGGACGGCGAAGCGCATTCCGATGCAGAAGCTTCCGATGACATGGATGAGGATGAAGATGACGACGAAGGTGAAGGGTCCGGCAAGTGGATACCTGGGCAAGGAGTTCAGATAGACTATGCCGCAATAGTTGAGATTCTGTTACAGCATCTATCCTTTCCTGGTAAGCAAGACATGATGTGGGTCTTTCGATAGCCGCTGATGGCTCCGTGCAGACGAAGAGATCCAAGCGACGTGCCTGCGTTGGATAGCGGAATTCCTTCTGTTCGCGAAGGACGTTATGGTGGCATTTACTCCAAGTCTGATACCAGTCATCTTGTCTTCGCTGGCGCATCATGTCCCGGCTATTCGTCAAGCTGCCCTGCAAACCAACTACAATCTGTTCCGAGTTGTTCAGCAACTGCCGCCTCCACCTCAACCTGAAAGTCCTCCCGCACCACCGTCAGAATCAGCTCCACCCACGAGCCGTCCAACAACATCGCACAATCGTCGAGACTCAGCCTCCAACCTTCGCGTTAATACGTCCAAGGCAGAAGCTGTTCCGTTTCCTTCGAGTTCTCCTAATATGGTCCCGCATACAGGAGCTGCCCTTTCTACGCGGGTCGCGTCACATGACAGGATGCAGAATCTAGATTCGATGATGAGCGACATACAGCTGCAACCGAAAGACGTTCACGGGCAGGATTATGCTCATTCGAATCACAATCATAACGAAGCGCAACATGTTAAAGATCCTCTCGACTACCAAGCGACAGTCAACGCTTTGACTCTGCAATTCCTGAATGAGAATGAAGAGACTCGAGTCGCCGCTCTACAATGGTTGTCGATGCTGCATCAGAAGGCGCCTAAGAAGGTATGAGACAGCGAACTTTAGCTTTACAGCGTCCAGCTGAAACCGATTGTGTCTGCAGATACTTTCTATGCATGACGGTACTTTCCCTGTGCTACTGAAAACACTCTCAGATCCGTCAGAAGAGGTGATCAAGGCGAATCTGCAGCTACTAGCTCAAATCTCTTCAAGTTCGGAAGAAGACTACTTCCCTTCTTTCATGGCAAATTTGCTTTCGCTTTTCAGTACCGACCGTAAACTACTGGAAATGCGAGGCTCCCTCATTATTCGTCAACTCTGCCTGAGCTTAAACACCGAAAGAATTTATCGGACCTTTGCGGACCTCCTGGAAAAGGATGAGGTGCGCTCGCACGGATTTATGGTGTAGCTACACTGACCTCTGAGCGATTCCAGGACCTCGAATTTGCCAGCATCATGGTCACAAACTTGCATGTAATTATGATAACTTCGCCTGAACTGTCCGACTTCCGCAAGCGGCTCAAGAACTTAGAAACAAGAGATGGGCAGATCCTCTTCTCAACCCTATATCGATCATGGTGCCACAACGCTGTTGCTGCCTTTTCGCTGTGTCTTCTGGCACAGGCATACGAGCATGCTGCAAATCTCTTGCAAATCTTGTAAGTCAGCACACTGAGGTCATGATCTGGGCTGACGATTTTTCAACAGTGCGGATCTGGAAGTGACAGTGTCACTGCTTATTCAAATCGATAAGCTGGTCCAGCTTCTCGAATCACCCGTCTTCACTTGTATGGCGGCAGAAAAATACTGTCCCCAGCCGTTTACTGATACTACTCTACGTAGCTCTTCGACTTCAGCTACTCGAGCCAGAGAAGCACCCATACCTCTACAAATGTCTTTACGGTCTTCTAATGTTCCTGCCTCAAAGCTCAGCCTTTCTTACATTAAGAAACCGTCTAAATGCCGTCAGCCCTCTTGGCTTCCTTCA
Organism: Erythrobasidium hasegawianum; assembly: GCA_001972285.1. Classification (NCBI taxonomy): domain Eukaryota; kingdom Fungi; phylum Basidiomycota; class Cystobasidiomycetes; order Erythrobasidiales; family Erythrobasidiaceae; genus Erythrobasidium; species Erythrobasidium hasegawianum. Next base: position 2,447,688 of record BCII01000002.1, on the reverse strand, counting down.
TGTAGCACCGAAGGCGTAAGTTCACGCTTGCTACAAACCGCTTTTCGCTCATTCAGTTGACGACATGCTCCCGCTCTTCTTAGAACGCCTGCTGCAACCAACCCGTCTACCATAGCTTCACGGTCGACTATCCGGAGAGCCGACGAGATTAAGTGGCAGGAGCTGTTGACCCATTTTCGCCAAGTACAGCTTAAGCACGAGCGTGCCAGACGAGCTCAGCCTGTCGATGGTGAAAGCACATCAGCTGCAAGTGCTCCTTTGCCCATCGCAGCGGCTCTTCGAACAGGAATAGCAGGACCTTCCTCCTCCAGCCGCAGGAAGGGTGGTAATGAATCTGTCGCTTCCAGTAGTAGAGGGAATGCTCCAAGAACAGGGGGCAGCGTAGGCTCCGGCAGCCGACCTTTGAGCCCGCAATCTCAACCAATCGGCGCCGCAAGGGGACAGCGAAGAGCAATGCCAGCGGTCAGACGATAGGTGAGGAGGTAGTTACTGTTGTTGCTATTATCATGAAAGCTTTTTCCCTCGACGAAGAATCGTTAAAGAATACATCGCTCCCTCAGAAAGACTATCTAATACAGAGGCTCGTCGAGATCCAGTACATTGCTAATGTGGCCTGGCACAAAAACGTCCAGAATTCTACCGTCGGCTTCGATTCCGCTGCGAGTAATCAAGGTCAGTTTGGACAAGCTATGAACCGTCTGAATAGCGACGCACTCTAGCCTTCTTACGGCTGTGAAGGAATCGTACTCATCCTTGTAAAGAACAAGCATGCTTTGACTTGTCTCGTTCATCTCGACAAGATGTACAGCAATCACTTTTCCGTATTGATTGCAGATGATCTAGAATGTCTACTCGTCAGCTTTCAGAATATGGGAGGAAGCAGGCTGCACCTCGCCTTCACATCTTCCTCCGTAGCGTCCAGATCTAAATTTTTGATCATGACGGGCCATGCATCTGGAAAAGCATAGTGCATGCTTTTATGCAGATCGGATCGGACATCCGGAATAGATTCGTCGCTGCTCTCGCGTGATAGGTGGCGACGCTTGCTTCTCGCGTGATGATCATCTCGCATAGGCCCCGCGTGACCGGAGCTTCTTCCTAGGTACGTCGACAGAGCTATACGCTTGTGCGAGTCGTACGGTGCCGGCGAAGACTGCAGTCGTGAATTATGAGGATTGCTGCGGTGACTTGTACCGCGTTTCGGTAGAGATTTGCAGGTCCTCCCACTTCCCACATCCGTCCTGACTTCTTCCATTCCGACGCCTGCCAGTGGCTTCATTGGATGTGGCTGTATATCACGAAGTATTTCCGTTACTTGTTTCTTCAATTCTTCCGTGTCCTCCCAATAAACCTTGTACCCCATTCTTTCGAGTGAGATTAGCGAAGTGAGGACCTCGGTTGATCGCCTAGATTCCTTTGTATCATCTATGTCCACATCTTTGATAGATTCATCACCCTCAGAGCTATGGAGAGGGTCATCTGTCTGGTCTGAGCCTTTTACGCGCGTTCTGGCTTTCTCGTCCGGAAAGACGTCGAAATATAGATTGTTGATAAGCTCATGCAAACGCTGATCGAGCGCTAGAGCAGCAGCATCTTTGGATGGCATGACTGGCGGATCTTCGTCGAGATCAGCCTGCCTTCTCTTGGTTGAAAGCGTGTCGGTCTTGCGTTTGAATGACGGTAAGGCTACGTCTCTGTAACCATCATAGGGTGTCTGCAGTCCATTCTGTTTTGTTGGAGCTCTGGCGTTGATAGCCTCGCCCAGAGAAGCAGATAGCATCAGGCTGGACATTGTTGACACCCAGCGGCTGGTGAGCTGCTTAAGCGAGACGAGAACGAAGCATGCAGCAGCAAGAAGATGAAGGGCAGCTATCAAAAAGATGGCTAGCTAAGGGGAGGGAGGTGATGTAGTTAGGAGAGAAAGGAAAGGAGAAGGACTGAGGATGAGAATGAGGATGTGTGTGGAAGTGAGGCTTAGAGTTTACTTGTCTACGCAAAAGCAGAATAACTAGAGAACACAACGCTCATTTCCCAGCTAGATTCAAAAGCTCGGCCTGTCGCCCTGTCAATAAAGCTGCACGAACAATATGTCCATCAACAACGGTACCGCTGCAGAGGTCCAAAGCATCAATAATACCACAAACAGGCCTTCCGAGCAGGTTAAAACTTGCTTGAGATCGTTGATAGCGGCATGGGCGGCAGTCTGATCCGACGTGACCAAGAGCATGCAGAGAGCGTTAGGCGTCCATCTAGTGAGTTGCACAGCACAAACTTGGCCGTAGTCCTGTTCGAACATAACTCTGGCGAGAAAGAACGGTTTTAAGGTCATACATGTCAGATGCGGTACCTCGCAAGTCTGACTGTAAGAGAAGGAAAACCGACTTCATGTCTTCGATAGAGGTACCCTGCACGAGGTTCTCAATCTGGATACCAAATACTCTGGGTGCTTTTGTAGGCTTTGGGTCTCGTCGATTCAAAGGCGAAACGTCGTTTAGTTCCATCAGATCTATTTCTTCTGCAGAACGGTCTCGGGAGATTTGTATCGGAGTATTTGTATGTCTTCTATCTCTGTTTTTATTTGATCTCTCTGACTTTCTCTGCTGCTGTTTACGATGGCTATAGTCGGACAGGACAGTCTGGTTCGAAAGGGGCTGTATTCTTTGCAGAAGTGAGTACGAGGGTATGTATGAATCTTTGTATCCTCTTCTCTGACGGATATAGTCGTTGCATGATGGAAAAGCAGAAAGAAGGTTATTTCCACCTTGTCGCGCTATGAAAGCGTTTGTATTTTCGATTCTGTCGAGAAGGCTGCCTGTTTTATAACCGGACGAGTGAGCACGAGTAGGAGGATCTCGTCTGCGTCTTGGCAGCTGTCTATTTATTGCTTCGGCTTTTTGGGAGGCTTCGAACAGGTCATGCTTCCAATGCTCTGAATGAATACCCTCTCCAGGAGCAGCTTTGAAGGGCTGTTGTGATATCTATCAGTCTCAGGTTGCTCACTCAGCGGCATTGACTGACGGATTGGTAGCTCCAGTCATTGGAGACGTGTTTTCGGTCCTGTTTTGGATAGCTTCTTGGGATAGGTCTGGGACAGTCCTTAAATCGCAGTAAGAATGCTCTGCTAGCACCCATCTCTGTCCAAGAGCGTCGTTTGTCTTGCGGGAAAGTCCATGAAACTGTGCAAAGTCTTGATGTTGCGAATAGCTGTTCTTTCGCGGTTTGGCAGCGCTACACCAGCTTAATCTTGCTGTTTACGCCGTGTTGACCTTGTTTCAATTCACAAGAAAGTGTTTAGAGCGGAACCAAGAGTCATCGATTTGAAAATATTTGAAGAAGTCCCTTTCCTTTCCTCTTACCACGACCGGCCATGGTCAGCGCCGCTATTACGATACCCAATTCTGCGTCGAAACGAGGCATCAAGGAGCTTGCAAGCTCGTACAACGCAGACTCAAACGCCAGCAAAAAACTCAAGATGGCTGCTGGCAAAAAGAGCGGCGCGAAGGCGGCAAAGCCAGGCGTTGGAGCTGGAATTGATGTCTCAAACAGCCAGGCCTATCATCGGGGCATGTTTCTGGCCTTCATTGACAACGCTTTCGCGGAAAGGCGGATGGTGAATCCCTGAAAATCGCTAAATTACTAGGTCGAAACATCCAGCTAAAGCAGTAATGCGTAATACAGGGTCGCAATGAACACTACAATGAGCTCGTGTCACAGTTCAAGGCTTTCAGCAGCGGGCCAGCTGCAAGTACGAGCGCGCAAGGCCAGACAGCTAGTCAAACTGCCACACCATCTACAGCACAGCTGAGGTCCTGGATGGAGGCTTTGACGCACGTCGTTGCTCAGCTAGATCGCTCTCACTCTGTTCTTGTTGACGCCGTGGTGTCTCTGCCCTGGACAAGCATGGAAGAGCCTATCGCTTATGCATACACTCGATTCGTACAAGCACTTCTGTGTTCCCGCTCAGAGTTCGTGCAGATGACTATCGAGAAGATCATCAAGGGCTTCCGCTTTCGTATGTGCCAAAGTCAACCCATGTTCGCCGCTCCGATAGCAGGCTGAGAAGCGAATTGACAGACTCTGGCAACGCAACTTCTGAAGATGGACGCTCAAACGCAACTGCTGTGACAAGGCGACAATCCTACGAGCGCCTACATCAGCTTCTAAGCTCCCTCATCTATCTTATCCCTACCCTGCCAACTGCTTTATGGCCTATAGTCAACCGTCATTTCCCTCACAAGCGAGAGAATCGCAACGCGCAAGTAGTCTACATTACCAATGCTCTTCGAATCGTCGAATACTGCCCGCAATTGGGAGAAAACGTCTTGGGCGCCGTTATCCTACAAGCAATCCAGATCGATGTCGAGATTCAGATTGATATCGACGATCTAGAAGACGAGGAAGGTGCTTTGGATGAAGAGGTCTTTGGGTACAGCGTCGATAACCCGTTCGACAGATTGGTCGGGGATGAAGATTCAGATAGCGACTCGGACGATGAAGAAGGGAAAGATCTTGATGTGGATGCTATCTCGTCAGACGGAGACTCTGACGATGAAGGAAACGACACAGACGACAACAAAGATGCTCCTGATACAAACAAAGAAAAGGTCCTGTCGCCAGCAGTACTTAAGCGTCTCAAGGATATGGCTGCAAAGTTGGATGCTATTCTTCGGGTGGTATTCGACTTTTTAAGCCGCATCAACGCCGTCTCCTCCGCACCACCTTCGAGAACCCCCCTTTCCGATACCTCTTCTTTCTTGCCGCGAGATGTGCTTGTATCAGCTCTACACGATTCATCGACCGAAGCCGACACTACACGCATCGATCAGCGGACAGGTACTCTGCTCCGTCACACAATCTTCGATGTCCTGCTTGCCATCTTCGATGAGAAGATCCTCCGTACGTTCCAGACGAGACATACCCAATTCCTGCTCTTCTGGTTCTCCTCCCTATCTCCAGAGTTCACCGATCACTTCACTGGCAATCTCATTGGTCGAGCCTTAGACGATCAAAATACGCCTACTGTCACCCGCGTAGCTGCTTCGGGTTACGTGGCGTCCTTCGTCAGTCGAGCAGTCTCTATCGATAGAATAGGAGCCAGAAAGGTCGTCAGTCTCCTATGCACTTTCCTCGAAGACGAGATGGAGGAGCTACGCTTTACGAATGCCAATATGTTTAATCCCGGATCAACTGGTGGCCTCAATGAAAGAATTATCAAGAACAGCGTCGTATTCTATGCCGCTTGTCAAGCTACCTTCTATATCTTCTGCTTCAGATGGCAGGATTTGTTGGATGAGAATGAGGAGGAGATAGAAGCGCTAGAGGGTATTCCTTCGACTCGTCGATGGATGGCTGATTTGGATATACTCAAAATAGCCGTCAACAGTCCTCTTAATCCTCTTCGCGTGAGTTCTCGTTCTTACCATACTGGTGCCGAATGTATGCTTATGCCGATATTGGGACGCAGATGTGCGCGCCTACGGTGGTTTCGCAATTTGCGAGGATAGCTCACAAGACCGATTTCATGTACTGCCATTCTATTATCGAAGCGAACAAGCGACAGTCTCGGTCTAGACGGAACACTGTGGTCGAATCGCCGACAAGCGAGGTCGATCCTCTTCCTACGCCAACTCTAGCAAGGCCTGGCTCTTTCCCTCGATCTCTTTCAACACCTGCTTCTTCTCTTGTAGAATCTGTCCTGGTACAGCAAGCTCTGAAAGATGCACAGATCGACTCGCATTTCCCCTTCGACCCCTACAAGCTCCCTCTGTCTGCGTCTTACATTCAGGGCATCTACCGTAATTGGGATTCTGGCGGTCTAGACGACGATGATGACGACGAAGACGAGGATACTTCAGATGCAGACGATTCTGCTTCTGCCGCCACCGAAACTGGCGAAGACAGCAGCATGGCATCATCCAGCATCGACAATTCTTTCCCCGACAACACCGCATCTAAGATGTTCCCGTCTGGATCTCTAGCCATCCGAGGGATGATAGATCCGGCTCTCCTTAATAGCGACGAAGAGGATTTCTCCAAGTCTTTCGATGCTATGTCAGTCTCCCCCCGGAGACCTCCGCTTATGTCGAGTGCATATTAGTCACCTCGTAGTTCAGCTTGCAGTTTCATCGTTGTAGCATATTCTGGCATCTTTTCATTTAGCACTTCGTTCTGCAATCGACCTGTCTCTTTCTGCTTCACTCAACATCCGCTAACATGATTCGCCGGCAAACGATACAGCCCCTGCTACAACGCCTTCAGGTCAATGCTGCACCTCGCTGTATACAAGAATCTAGGCTGGCCAATCTACCCATGACGCGCTGTTCTGGCTTAAGAGATTCGACAAGAAGTTTCGCAAGTTCTGCAGCGGCACGAAGCGTATACGACGAGTGAATAGTACAGAATCAGGCCGGCTCAAGCGCTAGTAGCTGAAACCAAGTCGATCCAGCTTTCGGAACATCCTTGCAGACAGCGAACGGCCGCCAATTATGGTCGAATCGATAACCGAGACAAGCTTCAAGCTTACAGACGGCATTATTATACCTGCAAACTGCGTCTTCTTGAATGGCGTAGCCTTCTTATGGGACGTACCGCCGCCTAGCTTTGCGTGGACAGGCTGGAATCAAGAAATGTTTACTATCTTTGAAGCTATCACTCCCAAGCCAGGTAGCTTCTTGCTATATGCTGCAGGGGGAATTTTATACTGAAGCTACCTGTCAGACATCCTGCTCCTAGGGACAGGTCGATCAGCTCTACCTCCGCCTACTTTTCTGAGACCATACCTAAACTCTTTAGGGATACAGCTGGACACGATGGATTCAAGGAATGTCTGCTCGACATTCAATCTGCTGGCGGAAGAAGGGCGTCGCGTGGCTGCTGCGGTCCTGACACTGGCGCCTCTAGATTCTCGCTCTGGCATGCCATTAGAAATGCCTGAAGGCGTATAAGGGAACTTCAACAGCTGTATTTGTAGCACCATCAATCAGCAGAGAGCCTTAGTCCAGGAAGTGGTTAGTGTAGCAACAGCACGGTCGCATTGACAATGGTACATCTGTGAGCCTAGATATGCCGCTCTGTCTGTCTGTGCTAACGACAGGCAGCAGTCAGGTATACCTTTGGCACATCGCTGACAAGGACACGGCCGACACCTGTCACTCTACCTTAGTCCGGGCCTTACATCTGCTTTAGTCATTCAGTATTACTGACAAACGAATATCGAGCGTCACTGACAGCATCCGACTGGCACCTGTCCGTCATGTCTCTGTCAAGGCTAACGTGCGACACCTGCCTGTCGTAGCTAGCTAGCAAGTTGTCATGGCCAGATACTAAAGAAGCAATACTATAAGAATCTCTACCTGACCTTCTTCTGCTCTCCCTTCTGCCAAATCACTCAATCATCTTCATCCTCGACAACATTCATCTTACATTAGTCGACATGCAAACCGAGATACTACCCTCTCGAATCGCAGCCTCAGTCACTCATGCACCAGTACAGAAGTCGGAGCTCTTGGTGAAAACCTACAAAGAATGGGGCGCACGCTTCCCCACGGCAGGCAAGAACGTTGCCGATGTTCGAGCGAACATCGATTATGCGGCCAAGGAGCTCGGCCAGTGGACATCAACTATGGACGTCAGGGCCCGCGACATGTCTGGCCCGTCATTGATGGACGGCTCGCTTAGGGTGCGTCCTGTCTTCCAACTCCGGCTTGATTAGAGATAGAGCTTAACGACCATTGCAGCTGAGCCTAGATTACGCTCTGGGATGTATGTCGAGGAGTGTCACTGAAAACAACAAATCAGCCATCAACAACACGTTGGATAAAATACTGGCTCTCATGCGACCGTGGGTTGGAGCCATCATCCAAGATGATCTCGAGTGCAGCGACTGCCGAATGGCTGGGACGAAGAGCCAGTGGACGGCTTTCAAGGCTGTCCTAGATCTAGATCTTTCGGTTCCTTGGTCACTAGACTGGAATGCTATGTTCCCGACCGACCTCGAAGGCCGAGACTTCCGCATCGCCATAATGCAAAGTCTTTGGCATACACCCCTGTTAATGGATCTATATAAGAATGAGACACGATGGCCTAAGTACGCACAAGAGCAGCTCGCTTGGGCCGAGCGACACCTCGAGTGGCATTCCTACCAAGCTCGCATTGATCGGCTCGCCTATTCCCTTCGGCACCCTGTTAAGTCGTTACTACACAAGGCTGCCTTAGATCCAGACGCCTCCTTGTACAAGCCATCCAAAGCCGTCTTTCGCGGTCTAGTCAGGAGAACGCTGTACGGCACGTGGATGTACGGCATGGATATGTTGTGATGCTCGAGTGTGAGTTGCTGCTGTTTGGAGGTAAGCGCGCTAGATCACGCACTACCTATAATGCATGTGCCCAAAGGCAGCCCGTCTCAGGAAGGGTCCAAAGCTTGTTCCTTCCATCCAGTTAGCACGATTTTTCCGATGTACCTCTTTAGACTCGTCTCCCGTATGCGATGTATCATTATACCAGCAATAAATCGTTCGGCTCTTTTTGACACGACACTTCTTGCCCGGAAGGTGTACAGACCGGGGCGCGCTGACACTGACTATAGCCAACAGGATATGCAAAGAAGCAGACGAAATATGATGCATACACATCTTCGCCTACCGGTCAGGCCTTCCATCGTTCCGTATCCACTGAGCGATCATGGTAGCTGATTGCTGGCCAAGAACGTAGACACCGTCATTTGCAGGATCAAACATTGCCGTATGTCTGTATTTGGAAGGGAGTGTCAAGACTGAGTGGGCTACACTCGCACGAAACTGTACTTACGCTTCGATCTCGTTCTTGGCCTTATTGTTCAGGTTGGAGGAAAAGAACCTCTGCGCTTGCAAATATGAGATAGGCAGTGTCGACTTCGAAGGAAGGACAATGAAGGTGCGGGAGTCTTCCTTGAGCAAAGTATAGAAGCTGTTGATAGAGCGGGTCAGCCTGGTTCACACAATATGGGCTTCTCTTGACTCGCCAATGGAAAGCGACATTATTATCTGTCAACTCGACAAGCTCTTCAAGCCGCTCTCGCAGCGCTTCCGACTTCCAGAGGACTCCGACGAATTGTAGATGCCCAGTGACCCATAGCTGACCGCTAGTTGCCGTTGAGGCTATTTGTTGTCTCGAATACCAAGCTGTGCCAGCAGCAGCTGCAAGACTGTGTGAAGTCGGAGATAAAGTATTCAGATCACGAGGCCGGGTGATCGCTGAAAAGCATGTGCCACTTACGCTCCCGCACCAGCAGCTGCATATGCGTATTTTGCCCAAGAACCACTTGCAGCCTCTGCTGATTTCTGAGCAGCACTTCCAGCCGCGCTCAGGGTGCCCGTAAAGTCCATTCCAGCCTCATCTTGGTTTTCTGCTTTCTGTTTGCCTTTGTTGGAGCTTGTCGTGCTTTTCATACTGGCGTTTGAGGCCTTCTTGGTAGGTGCTTTACCAGATTGACCGTCCTTGCCTGTTGTGCTCAAGTACGCCCAGCCTGCTCCTACTGAAGATGCGACCGCTTGCGCTTGTTGCACGTACGACCATGCGTCCGTCACTGTGTTCTTGAATGTCCCGGGGTGTACACCAAGGTACGGTGTATCGTACGCCATGATTCCTACGATTCGCGGCCAGACGCGCTGCTCGCCAGCTACTTTGTAGCCCTTCACTATCGACCGAGCACAGTCTGCGATGACTATGCCTCCCATGCTGCAATTAGGTAAGCTCAGTACGGCCCAGTAGTAAGCTAACACACGCTAAATGTTGGCAACTCACGAATGGCCGACCAAGACGACCCGGGCAATCTCCTTCTTGTCCAGATCTGATGCAGCAGCGTGCTCCATCTCAATCTCTGCTACTTTCGTGGTAAGCCATGCCCCGAAGCTCTCGACGCATTGCGACAGTTCTCCCCTGGTCTCGAAAGCCGGGTAGACGAGGGAATGGACGGAGCTGGAGCTTCCGAATGTCGTGGATAAAGAGTGCTTCAGGCGCTGGGGGTAGTCGCTGTGGTGCACATTTCGATCATCAGGGATATGTCCTTGACGCAAAGGGTCAGCAGGCGTCTCACCCAAAGGTAGTGTCATCCCCTGTGGTATAGATCTCAGTAATATGTCCCAAACACGCCGGAAAGCCATTGAACCTTTGAATCCGTGAACAAAGCATAGTATGGCCAGCGCCGGATTCTTGCGAGCAGACGAGCCCGCAACGTCGCCGTTTTGCATAGTGTCACAGTATACTTCGTATCTTGCAGGTTAGGCTGCTTCAGATGGTCCCACAGCGTCGAAAGTCTTTCACGTCAACGGTCAGTGATCGGACTTGCCATAAGCGAGCGCTGTTGACTGCCTCTTGTTTCTTCTTTCTTCTTCTTTCCTTTGCTCCAACTTCAACAGATAATTCAAAGCTTTGTGACTAAAGTGTTACAGCTAACATTGGCCCTGCGCTATGCCTGCGCCCTCGCTCTCGCAGCGGCTCACAAATCGCCCATCAAGAAGCTACCTCGGAACTGGAAGTGATGCCGGCGACATCAATGACGAGCGAAGAAGCGTCGCATCCTACCAGAGTAGAGGGCAGGATAGTAATGCAAGCTTCAGCCGGCGCCTGACGGGCAACAATGACACATTGAAGACTGGCTACTCGCCTAGAAGAGAGTCTGGCCGGTTTACCAGCATGCCCTCCGGAATCCTGCGCGGAAGCAGAAGCGCAGCTTCTGATATTGGAGCTTCAAGGATATACGACACACTCCCCATAAGCCGGCCAGGCGGGTTGCAGCGAAATCCATCTATCGACAGCAGAGACAGTAGAAGAAGCGTGACTTTCAGCGATCTCAATCCTGCTCTTTTCGATGACAGCTCGCCCAGAAGAGACAGTAGACTGGGCGGTCCAGCTGCTGGACACCCGTCCAGAAACGAGATCATGTCGGAAGCTGGAGGGTATCGTAGACCCGGAGGAGTGCGGCGCACACCCTCCATTATGAGTGATACTGCTTCGGACGCAGGAAGCGTCAACTCGCTTTCACGGAGGGTGCGGCGTGGAAGCAGGACAGACCTAGTGACAGGCATACCAAAGTCTCCTTCTTCTTCTTCTTCGCCGTGGCACAACAATCTAGGAGGTGCTGGAATCCCAGCTGGAGCACCGAAATCTAGCTCAAACCCTCTCACCGCACTCGTAAAGCGGAAATCCACTGGAAAGCACCTCGATCTCGCCAACGCTCAGCCTTCTAGGAGGTACACACTGCAGCCCTCCACACCGTCAAAGTCGTCGCCGCTCAGCAGAGGAGACCCTGAGAGCGCTTCGACAGCGGCTCAACCTGTCATAGAGCCCATTGCGCTGCCTCTAGAGTCTGGAACGAACGCAGATGCTTCCAGAAACTCGTCCCCTTCCAGCTCAGAAGCATCATTCAACATGCGGACAGTCCAACATTCACGGCATTCTGCAAAGCAACGCGAAAAGTCTGACTTGAAGCCTCTCTCTGCTTCGACTTCATCGCCGCACGTAACTTTCTCCGATTCCGACACGTCGACATCAAGCTTGAAACGCAGTGCTTCTGCCTCAAACGCGATGAGCAAGAAATCTGCTTCAGGCCGAGCCCGAGCAGCGCCGGAAGCTGCTTCTGCGCCCAATACTCCCACCACACCTCAGTCTACTGCAGCCGGACAAGCGCCGCCCGTGAAGCTGCAAGCTTCGACACTGAAGAACAATTTACTAGCAGCGCCTCCTTCTTCGACCAGTACGAGGAAAGTCAAGGTCAGAATATGCCAATTTGCGCAAACGGCTTTCGCTGATGACCTCGAAAACAGCCTCGGTCAGCTGAACAGATTGTGGAAGCGATGTCAAAAGCCGGTATCCTAGATCGGGTGATGGAAGTAGTCAATGAAGTAGATGAGGACGATCTGTCGTCTACTGGAGATAGAGCCAGCAAGAATGGTAGTCGGCGGTCGTCTATGACACCGTCAATACCAGAGACGGCCAATCAGCAGATCCAACAACCCACTTTTATGGTCACTTCCGCGACCATGCCGGATCTGGCGAAAGAAGCGGAATCTCAGACTACGCTCGTCAATGGTACACCAGAGCCTCCAATGCCTAATTTGAATGAGGGCAGTATGAAGGAGGTGGACAGCACAAGCGAGAGGATTTTACCAGTCAAGCAAGAGGAAGCCTCGCTGAACACAGTACGTACCCCTCTCGCATTCACATAACCGTGTATAGCGCTGACATGCGTACGTCAGAAGACACGTCGCGCGCCTATGTCTCTAGGCCTCACGGCCAGAAGTGCAAGTGGTGGTATTGACGTGAGCACCATCATGGCCATGAGCGCCAACGCGTCATCCAACGATGATGTCCAAGAACCACAAGAGCAGACGAACGCCGTTCAGGTGCCGCAAATCATCACTGACGGAACCGATGCAGGCATATTAGCCGAACCCAGTCCCAGCGCTGGCTTACCACTGGCAACTCAGCCTCTGGCTTCGTCATATACTGAAAGAGATGCTTTCTTCACACCTCCTTCTGAGATTCCCAATCCTATGGATAGCATCCATACCTCCAGTCCTCCGTCTAACCTGCCGAGTGAGCTGCAGCAGGAAGAAGCTGTAGAAAGTTCTCCACAAGGAGTTGCATTGCAACCAGCAGCGAATATTTCGGCAGATTCATCCGAGCAGCCTGATGCACTATTATCGGCGGCAGGAAGCAGCAAAAATGAAGGCGGTCTGATTTCCGCTGCCGAGGCTGCGCCTTCACAGCCTGTAGAGCCAATTGAGGCCACCGAAGACCCTCAAGCCACCGCTGCTCAAGTCAGGCGCAGTGTGTCCCTGCTCATACCGGCAGGGACGCTACCACAGCCATCTTGGAACACTCCTCTCCGACTGGAATCGGCTTCAATGATAGCGAATAGTGCTTCGGGCCACATCGTCTCTCGTGTGCTGGAAGGCACTGTTCTCACCTCGACAGCTTTTACGCCTTCAGCTGTGGTTGCTAGAATAACATGGAACAAATGGCAGACATACGAAGAAGTCCAATCTGCGATATCTGGACCGGCCTCTGCTGAGCTTAGTCGATGGCATTTCACATGGAATACGCCTCCTGGCAGTCAGGAGATGGAGGTACAGATAGCTCTAAGATTGGAGGATGGGTCAGGCCAAGTGCACTGGGATAACAATTCAGGAAGCAATTACTACGCCAACCTGCCTTCGTCGAGAGCCGCTACGCCCCAGTCTACACCTTCAAGATCGAATACACCGACAGCGCTTTCGACAGTTACTGCACCTCCAATCCCACCTCGCAGTCCGGATAGGCAGTCTCCTGTTCCATCTCGAAGCTATACTAATGGCTCTGCGCACAGTCAAGACACGTCTGCGCAGCCAGGAGAGTCGATGGCCCTTCCTCCTCGAGTCTTCGTCACACGGACGATCTCTGACGAAAGACGAAGAGAGAGCGTAATTTTCACGCCGGATGAGTCTTTGAGCCGTAACGCAAACGATGTTTTCACGGCAGACGCGGCGCCTGCAGCCATTCAAGTGTCACAAGTCAATGGCGTATCTCCTGGTCCACCTGTATCAGAAATCCCATTCCCCGATAATAAACGGCAAGAGGCGACATCCTCTGTCAGCTCATATTCTCGGACAACGACACCTGCAGCATCTATCAATGGCGATGCTCAACCTGTACCAGTCGATGGCAAGTCAACGCCTCCCAGAGCACCAAGAGCAAGCGCAAACGAGGACTTCCCGAACCCTACATTCACATATCCGTCGCGGCGCCGAGGGTCCTCACCGTCTCATACACGCTCTCCGACAGAGACTGGTGCGGTGGAGATGCCAAATATTCTCACCGCTCTAGATGCACACCCACAAATAGCGGACGACCTCTCCGGTATGTATCTGTTGGACAAGACGAATGGAAAGCCTCCTCCTACAATGTCGGCCAACGGACCGGCAAGCTCAGAATTACTGCGGGCGAATACACAAACTTCCGATAATGGGTCGACCAGTCAACACTCAGTCGGCGGGATGACTATACCGTCAGGCGGGTATCTCTCCGGAATGCGGCATGTGAAGGCCGATCCAGCTACAGCGCTGGCATCTGGAAAGATTACTTTACCGAAGTCAAATAGCACGATGCGCTCTCTTACTGTTACTAGTAATGCTGCTCAAACACTCAACCGGTCTTTCTTCCGCAACAATACAAATATCAAATTACGGCAAGACCCAAATCTACCTTCACATCTGCAGAATCGAAATGCAGCTAGAGCGAACATTACATACTCCAACTTAGCACCTGTGCCACATAAGATCCGCTCGGATGAATGCCTGGTGCAGGTCTTTGCATGCGCTGTCGATTTCTGGGACCGTGCAAAGGTAGAGATCTTGCATTCTAGGGGCCAAGGCTATGGATTCATACCCGGTCGAGCTTTCGTGGGCAAGGTCCTGGAGACGGGTTCGGAAGTAGATGCTGCCAAAGTGTCGAAAGGCAGCTTTGTATACGGTCTACAAGATCTGAAAAGGGTGAGTCATGCCAAAGCCTCGTAACGAGCAGATGACCGAAGCTGACACACTATGATTTTCTACAGTCGGGTGCTTTAGCGGACTACATCTCTGTGCAGCGAGGCTTGCTTACTGCGGCACCCAACGGATGCTTGTCACTCGAACAAATAGCTTCGGTCGCTCTCTCCGGTATATCGGCGTACCAAGCCATGGACGAGCTTTGCAGCACGCTTGAGCGTGGTTCAAAGCTTATCATCCTAAATGCGCACGAAGGTGTCGGGGCTGTGGCACTTCAGCTCATCACAAGTTTACGGCCAGCTGGAGATCTGTGGATCGTGGCGCACTACCCGCCAGATTACACGGAGGGTGATATTAGCTTGAAAGCGCTCGGCGCTTCAGAGACGCTATGCGGAGAAGTCCTGCACGCTATGTCCACGTTGAGGGAGTCAAGTTATGATGCTGTCCTTGACTCCATTGGAGGGCGGAAAGTGTACGACACCATGAAGCACGTCCTTCACGATAATGGATATTTTGGTGAGTCGGATGTGGACTACATCGACTATGACATAGGCTGATATAGCTTGAATTTATAGTGACGACAGTAGGAGATGCTCTGTCCACGCCAACCAAGAAACCGCAATGGCGAAAGTCATTGAAAGCGCTTTTTGGGCGGAAGGACAAACGGGAGAAGGTGAGAGCTCAAGGTCGCTGTATATTGTCGCACACTAATGTGGTTATCAGAACATACGCTACTGGTTCCCCGAGCAGACGGAGCAAGATCAACGTCTTGCTCTCGACAGATTGCGAGCGATCGCCGAGGCAGGCAAACTCGCGCCGTTCGTCAGGCGTGTATACAAACTGGAAGATGGACCCAATGCATTCAAAGGCGCTAACGAGCAAGCTGTGATTATGCTGCTCGACCAGAGCAGGCAATAGACAAAGTATATTCCGACATTCTCATACTCAACATCGGTACCTAATAGGAAACAAGGACTGTACAAGCATATCACACTCTCATACAATCAAACACCATTGTACATTAGTCAAAAAGCCAGCCAGCTTGTTGTCGGTAACATAGGGGTTCTCGTGTCTCTCAGTCTCTCACCACCACTTTCTCCCAACATCATGGCGGCGCCGAACAACATCTATGGGCAGGATCTTCCACCGCCAGGCGGGTTTGAGCAGATTCGATATCGTCGCAACTTGCCAGTGCGCGGACCAGGAGGAGCTATTGTCTTTGCGGGCGTCTTTGGGGTGTGTGCATTCGGTTTCTGGAGGATGGGCAAGGGCAATTTGGAGAAGCGGTGCGCTACAATCCTTGGGCAGAATATACCACCTTGCGAAAGTGTGATGCTGATCCCTGTGTGGTGTCTATCTAGCGAGCTCCAGCGGGAAAAGACGTGGTCGAGGATTCACCTCGTCCCCCTCATCATGGCAGAAGGCGACAGGGATGTGTACAGGAGGAGCGAAGCAGCGACGGCCAGGGAAAAGGAAATCATGAAGGACGTAGAGTGGGTGCACTTCCACATCTCCAACGCCAACGGAAAAGAGCTGTTCGATACTGATGGCTACAATCTCGCGGTGTGCGCCTGCAGAGGATGGGAAGCTGGCAAATCGGTCTACTACAATAAACGATACACACCGTCTACCATCGTCGTTCTATAGAGAAGCGAGCCTGCGTCAAGAGCGCTAGACATCTCCGTCAATTCACCTCTTCCGGCTCACTCAGCGAGGAATCTCCAGCAAGTTCTGCACGGCGAGCGTTGTTCCATGCAATCGTGTTGTATACTTCTTCAATCCTCCATTATGGCCCTGCCTACAGCTTTCCTAAATCGTTCCTCCTGAGTTCGTCGGGCCGCCTATAGCAGTCTGGGCATTCAAGACTTCCCTATCCTCTGTTATGCCTCTTCCTGCTATCGCTATGAATGCGCGTAGTGACATTTCAGCCTGCCAACCAAGAAAGAAGATGCAATCGGAATCGAGCTGATCATCCAAACTGGCTATGTCCGCGTCCGTCAAATATCATCAGCGCAGCAACTAACCCTTGAGCATACTTATCTGCAGCATCAGTAGCCTCCTTTGTCGTGGGGCTACTAAAGCGGGTTTCATAAGATTGTCCTGCGTGGCCGCATGTGGGCACTTTGCGGACAGGAAGACCAGAACAGTGCCATCTGATCATCTTCTCCACTGAATGCCATGCTCGACCCCTGACTCGTATCTTTGCCCGCCGTGCATGCTTTCCTAGTGCAGACACGCTCATGTACAGCTTCTCCTGACCCATCTCCGCGGTGGACAACAAAGGCATGTATACCTGTTGCTTAAAGTGTGACTGTTCCTTGGGTAAAGACAAACTCCTGTAAAGCGCCGTCGAAGGAAGCTTACTCAAGACCCGATGAGCATTCGCAGGAACTGTCTAAATTGCAGAAAGCATTGAACTAGCATGGTAATGACAACATTGCGCGACATAGACTCAACAGAGCCCAACATTCGGTGAGCACATTGTTGGCCTTGCCTGTCAATCGAGAAAGACAGCTCTGCTACCGCGTAATGAATGAAAGAAGAATCCTATACTTTGTGTGCGTATTGGAAGGACGGGGGAAAAGTTCAAAATAAGGACAAGAAAAAGCAGCAAATCGAGAAGAATGCGTGTATATTCCTTCTTCTTATTCCGTTAAATTCGTGTAGCCCGTAACTTCCTTCGGGATCGTAAGTCCATTTGGAACGATTTCGTCTTTCGTGATAGTGAGCTTGCAAGCTGTGATAGTGGTTTTTTATGATTTTGCGAATCGTTGGTTCCCGCCTGAATTCTTCGCGAGCCAGCCGACGAGGAACTGACAGAATTCGAAATTGCAACAATGAATGCGTCAGATCGTGGATCGGAAATAGGGGGAAAGCCGTCACACTCACTCTTGTGACTAGGTAAGGGAAACATGCATTTCTAGAAAACAGCAAGAGCTCAGCGTCTTGTCGGTGTCTTCTGGTTCCTGCAAGGAGGGAGAAGGGATCTTACGCTCTTAGAGGTGCCCCATGGATATAGTGGAATTCTAGATTCGAAGAATTGACGAGGCTATGTAGACAGAGATATCCGGCGCTGTTAGTGGTGCACCCACAGAAGTCCGTGAAGCAGGGCTGACTCACGCATTCTTCCACAATTCTTCAGACACGAAACTTTCATTCGTTTCATTCCTCGAGCCTCGCAAGAGGAGCTGTCAATTCCCCAAAATCCGATTCTTAGCCTAATGCTCCTATCGAGGATGTATAAAACGAGCATACCACAGGCATAGTGCTCTTCTCGACTCCAGGGATATCGCTCTGATGGATGTGCATGGACTTGATCTCGAAGTTCTGCTCGGGAGGTGCGCGAGCGTGGTATTTCTCCATGTGCTCTAGCTCTCTGTCGATCTCTTCGGGCGGCAGCACCTGTGTAATGTAAAAGGAGTGATATACAAGGCGAAGAGGGAGTGGGAAAGAGAAGAAAACAGAATGGGAGGTCAGCAAACAGAATTGATGCTATGCCTCACCCTTGGACTGCCGCCTCGCTCGCACAACTCACCTGCGAGAAATGATAATTCCCATAAGCGATCTTGAAGTCCCTCGGCAGATGGACGTCTTCTTCCGGCACCGTTCCACTGAGATACAGTCTATTCGCAGCCATCATTCCCTCCATTATTTCCCGTAATGTCGCTTTTGTGTCTTCTGATTCTGCGCCAATCACGCCGGGTGAGATGAGGACGAAGGAACGCATCAGGTCTGGACGCAGAGTCGCGAGGTGCACGAGGGGTCGACAGCCGAAGTCTGCAGGCACATACGTGGGTTCTATTAGTCGTACTTGCTGGGGTAATGCACAATTGACGCGTTGGCTACTCACTGCTCTCTCCGATGAAATGCGCAGGTGGTATTCCGATCTTGTCCTGATCGCGGCAAAGGAGATCAACTTAAAAGCATGCATCAAGTGGAATACGAACAGACCCACCATAGCTTCTGCGATATCCATTGCTGCATCCTGGAAGTTGTATCCGAGTTTTGTGACGCCTGTGCTCTTGCCGTGGTCTGGGAGGGCACAACACCGCGTCAGCTCGAGCTATCCAGGGACGTCGCTTGTCAGCTCTGCTACTCACACTTCTGGTCGAATGTGACTAGGTTGTACAGTGAGTTCAAGCGAGGGTCGTCGAGCTGCGGTCTCCAGGACTTGGGGGGGTCGACTCGGACTTTCAGCGATGATACTAGGACATCGTAAAGAGTGTTATACTGACCTCTGACGACGTGTATATGGCGTGCAGGAAGACTACTGTGTTCTTTGATTTGTCGAGATCATTGACCACCTGCCCTCCTCGATGGAACTGGTAGTGGAGGCTCGTCTTTGACGATAGCTCGACGAAGGGCATCTTGGGGGTTACTTGTAAGGCAGAGTGTTGAAGTGGGAATCAAAGGCGAAGAGGTTGGTTAGGATTGACCAGCTGCAGCGAGTGAAGAGCGAGTGTTAAAGCCCTGTAAGCTCAGCTCTCTCGTTGCTCCCTGGCTATCCAGTCAACTGAACTATGCAGACAGAGATGCCCCCTGTAAAACTACGAGATCCGCGTCGGGCCGCCGCGTCGGATTATAGAGATGAGATGAGATGAGATGCGATGAGAGACACCAGCGAGATCCGAGATGCTCGACTTCCCGTATGCTCGCGAGGTTTGGGCTTGATACACTATTCCGTGGTGCTTGACTTTCGGCGAGGGCCTATGTTTGTTGGTATGGCCTGGGGTGAAACAGCGGGCTACTATGTGGACAGGCAGTTGGTCAAGTTCCTTGAGTTGAGTTGAGTGGTAGCAAGGGAGCCGCCGCATCATCCTGCAGGATTACAGCTCCACGAGAGGGATCTCGCGGCCGCCTGCATGATGGAAGGGACGAGCACGGGCGCTCCATCCAGGCGCGATTCGCAGTTAAGTTGCATGGTGCATTACTCTAGCTAATCTTAGTGTTTCTCTTCGTGACGGTGACCAACGAGGTGAGATCAGGACAAAGATAAGCTCTGCCTTCGAGTTCACTGCCCAAAGCACGCGCAAATTAGGTCCGAATCGGCTGAGGAACTTCTCATCATCAGATAGCGGCTTCATATCTCCTTACTATCTCTCTTGTATTGCAACACCATCCTCTTATATGTACAGCCGAATCACTATGAACGACAACAACATTCTCCGACTGCTATGTAACTGCGATTGATACTGCGATGTGTAATAGATCAATTCACTACCGAGTAGCATCATGGATCTTCTTCCAGGAATTCGTTGAGCGAGAGGAGCTGGTGGCCGGGACTTGCAGAGGGTGTGCCAGATTCATCTATGAGCGGTATTGTTGGAGAAGGCAGTGTGGCACGCGGCCAACGAATGACAATAGGCTGTGATTGCGATGACCCTTCTTCCGCACCCAAACTCCAAGATGAGGAAGACGCAGAAGACTGCCTTGAAGAGATACTCCGACCAATAGGATACTGCCGTCGTGAGATGATAGGCGCTCCAGGCGGACTGAGGTATCTACTCGGATCATCCGCGGTGTTGGTATTACTGCTTCCGAGAGCAGCGGCGGAAGAGGATGATCCAAGTAGTTCACTGACGTTCTCCGCGTCTCCCGCTGCAGCTCCTTCACTTGAGACACTTATCGCTCTTCGTCCAGCTGCAAATGCAGATCGGAGCAATTCGAAAGGCGATATTTGGCTTCCATCTTCTCTGAACACAGCTGGCGGAAGAGTGGCGTTCAGAGGTTCTGTTTCCTCGCCCGTCCATGTCCGTGAGTATTGCGGAGTAGCAGACGCGCTGTCTTGCCGTTGACTGTCGCGATCTATAGCTTCTGCAGAGGCTTCGCGAGCATCTCGTGCAGCCCGCCTTGCGCGGCTCGAGAATGTTTCGAAAGCATTGCGTACTTCGTGCACTTCTTCAGTGGTCTCAAAGCGATCTACTGCGATAGCCCCGCCGGCTGCTGATGAGGAAAGAGAGGAGGAAAGAGGATTCTGGGAAGTTCGAGGGAGGATAGACCGCATTGAAGAAGTAGAAGAAGTTCGTCTGAGCGATTGAGGGGAAGCGTGAAAGCCTGATCTTCGTATTGAGGTGTTGCGCTGCAGACTCGAGCCGGGCGAAGCGGTATTTGCCGTTTCTTGTCCATCTATTCGGCGGGGAAGGTCGATTTGTGTACGCAGTGTCGCAGGCAAGGAGGTGGAGTCGCTGCTGATCGATGGTTGTTGGACATCGTCGCCTACTACGATGGGAAGAGAAGAATCCGTTCGCGGAACGTCGGCGCTCACTGAGGAAATGCCCGCTGAAGCGGGCGAAGAGTGAGCTTGGTGCAATCTGCGATTATCGCTGCTGTCGTTCTGCTCTAAGGAAGCTCTGATTGACGAAGTGGAAGGAGGAGAGAGTAGACTTGGAGTAGCTGCTGGTGCAGATGTCCAGGCAGAACTACCACGATCGGTTCTGGCGCCAACTGATGATGGTGGTGTACTCCACTGATTGACTGTTGCACCCCTTCGTGACAAGGCTTCTGGTAGAGCAGGTAGACCAGCGAAATCCCCGTCTCGCCATGCCGTAGCCATGTCTGATTGTATCTGTCGTTGTTGCCGTGCAGCTTCAGAAGCAGCTTCATCTCTTTCTCTCCTTCTGCGTTCTATACGCTCTATCACAGCATGTCTGACAGCCGCTGAAGAAGGTTGAAGTGCGTGATTCGCCCTCGTTGAAGTCGAAGAAAAATCTCTTTCATTTTCAGCTCGTGTGAGAGCATTTCCGATGTTCCTCCATCTTCGATGCTCGTCCATACTCATTACTCTTCGAGGTCGCTCTCCCTGGGTGTCTGTCAAAATGGCTGACGCCGCATCTTCGTTCTGCTGCTCGTTATTCAAATCGGCGTTCGACCACCCTGGATGAATTACAGAGTCGTGTCCCCATGCTCCTGCTGCTGTAATAGCGTCCGCTTCAGAATCTGAATCCGACAGAAGGTGCGATTGATAGAGCCTTCTCTGGCTATCAGCGCGTCTTCCTATGTTATTCGTGGCATTAGTAGCGGTATATGCTTCGTCTCTGTTCCTTCTGGCAGCCCTAAACGGGACTGAAGAGTTGAGGTCTGGCCAGTCTTGGCTATCGAAGATGGCAGAGGAAGGGGCATTATTGAAGTTCCGGAGAGGTCTTCGCCATGGTGCACTTGTCGTAGTATCGTCGGCATAGAATTCCTCCCAAGTGTCTGCGACAATGTTATCTGGTTGCTCATGCTGATTGATGGGTAGAGGAGAGGCGACTCTGCGCTGAGCATCTGCAATGATGGCGTCGTATTCTTCCATTTCTCTTCCTCTGCTCTCTCGTTCGTGTCGGTGCGCTGCCAATGCCTCCCTTGTAGTCCTCGCGAGTTCAGATTCCGGCTGTCCATGCTCGCCAGCTTGTTGCTGATAGTGAGAAGCACGCGACGATGATGATGATGGCTGAGAGAAGAAAGATGACTGCCTTGCAGCATCCACGGTTCTCTTCCGCCGTCTTGCGACTTTAAAGACATCTTCTACCAGGCTTTCGACGACTCGTTCGGCGACTGGATCATCCACGTCTAGGAACTTGACAAAGTTGTCATACGATGTAACAGGTACTTGATGACGTTCCTCGCCGTCAGGTCTTGCTAAGGCTTTCCCTCTGGATGGCCCAAATCATCAACTGTTTCCATTAAAGACTATCCAATGATGATCCCTTACAGCAGTATCTTGAGCTTTGTAAGGAGCAGCGCGTCGTTGCCATCAGAAGCGAGCCGGCCCATAACACTGGTCGTAGGTACAGAGGAAAGGGGTAAGATTACGCCACAATTCGTTAGGTATCTCAAGCAAGGATAGGGATTGCTTTTCTTCTTCCGGCCAACACCACCTGATGATGATCATATTGCTGATGCCTCCTGCGAATGCCAACAGAACAACTCCTGCTTTTTTATGCGTCAAACACCAAGCATAGCCTGGCCTTGCTTTGAGCGAGCGCATCTGGACTGACTTTTCCATGCATCCACTCTGTACTGAAAGCCAACCCACGTCTGCGCCTCTACACTCCCTCAAAATGTCCTCCGAGCGGTATGCAAGTCGGCGAGCCATGCAGCGCACTCTTCGACCCGCTACCCGTCGAAGACTGCAGCATCTAGCTGAGGATGCAGCGCAACTGGCTCCCGCAATTCTAAAGGATGTAGTCGTGCACAACCTCTCAAAGCCATTTCGCAAGTTTATACAGGCGAAAGCACCTTGGTTGGGCAACGTGAAGCTTTCGCACAGACTGGACGGCGGAGAGTGAGTCGTGCTGTATACGCTCTAGGTACGAGCTGAGCTGTCTCCGCAGATACAAGGAGGTGCCTCTGGTACGGCAGCGCAACTCAGACCGTAGACGTCGGAAGCAGCAATATCGCAAGCGAAAGCAGGGCAAGCAACATTCACCGCAAGTCAATCTCAAGGACTACATAAACAACCCTGGCGAATACGACCATCTATTCGACGAGATCAACGCTTCCAGGAAGCTCCGGAAGAAGAATGCCTTGTCGGTCTCTTCATGTGACAGCGTTTGCTCATGCAGATCATCATCGTGCTCTACATGCTCAAGCTCATCGGAATCCGACGTCTCCCTGCCCAAACAGCGAGTCCGGAAGCCTCGAAGAAAGGCTCGAGAGCAACCCTCATCTTCTCCTAGCCACCAGCAGCCTGTGGAAGCGACTTTCCACATAGGCAACAAAGAATATCGCTTAGGCGTGCCGATGCCCGATCCGAAGTCGTATATTGACGACTTCTTCAATCCGCCTCCTGAGAAAGTGCTAAAGAAGAAGAAACAGCGCCGAGATGTCTCGAAAGAGTCGGGGCGCGAACATTCCCGCAGTAGACGATCTAAATCTAGATCTGTTTCAGATACTTCCTCATCCTCTTCGTCGGAAGGTTCCTCTCAGACTGCTAGGCGTACAAGCAGAGAAGGCTCAGGCACAACACGCAGGGAACAACAGCTCGACAGAAGTGACTCATCCTCGGCAAGTAGCTCTGATCGTTCATTTATCTCGAAACTCTTCCGCCCGAAGAGCAAAAGAGGCGGTACCAAGTCTAGAGAAAGTTCAGCACGAACAAATATTGGCGAGGAAGACATTTCTTCCCCTAGCCGTTCTTCATCATTTCAAGAAGGTCATCCTGGACCGGGAAATTCTGCTTCTGAACAGGATACGGCGAATGACTCGCCTACGATCTTCGACAGATCAAAAATACCGCCTGCAAAGCTCTATCGTCGAAAATCGTTCAAGCACGACATAGATCGACGAAAGAAGACTGAACGCAGAGCTAGAAGCGTCCATTATCAATCTAGTGATCGGCCTGTTGCACGAGATATCCAGGCTTTCAGGGATGCAGCAGAAGCAGAAGCTCAGGCACGGGCTGAAGCTCAGGCTGCTGAAGCGGCTCGAATGGCAGTTCCGCCATATCTAGCTACTGGATCTACGGAGCAGATGAAACGCAGACCAGTGCCGGCGAAGACCAAGAAAAAAGAAACGAGAAAGAGTGCATTCAAGGAACATCTCTCGTCAGAGGATGTCAGCGATTATACTGGAATGCTACAAGCTGCTGTGGAGGCGAGACAGAAGCAGAAAGAAGAAGAAACAATGAAATCAGGTCGACGATCTTCCATGGAAAGAAAGCAGGAGGATGAAATGACGAATGCGTCGAGTGGAGCTGCTTCTTAGTCTCTGTACATCAATGTAAGAACACAAATCAAATATCGAAAGTGCTGACGAGGCTGTGCCCGCCTTGTTGGACGGATCTCCTTCGCATCTCTCTGCTAACCCTGCTGCTGACTTCTGCTTACGTCCTCTGCAGCTCTCATACAGCTGCAGCTCTCATACAGCATCAAACCTCCAGTATTGAGCTAGAACGAGTACGAGATGGGGTTACGCGATAAAGTCAAGAGGCAGGCCCGTCAGAAGCTGAGCAGGCATCTGCGAGACGCAGAGCCCGACGTTGGCAACTACATTGCTGGTAATCAACTTCTGTCACAGTCGATGGGACTGAAGGTGGATTACAAGCCAAAGTACGCATGCGCTACGTGCGTCTGCTGAACAGACAACCTGACTTTTCTTGACAGACCGATAGCAGCGGATCTCAACGCAAGGCATGAAAACCAGCCTCATTATCCTACAGGAACGACGAAAGACAGAGCCGAACGAGGCCATGCCGAACCATACACAGGATCGGACGCATATCAGACTACAGCTCCTTCAACGAATATGGAACATGGACAAGTACCTTTTCGCTTTCGACTTCTCGACTACAAGATCTCAGGACGTATCCCCCTAGGTGAAGTTGCGGACTACATGGCTCGACAAGTACGGAACAAGCAGGCTGCGCGCGCGTACCCAAAGTCATACCCGCAGAATATCCATACTTCGTCAGTCACGGGCCAAAATGCTACTCAGTCCACACCTATGCCGTCCGCCAACGCCCCAGCACCAGCACTAGCGGTCAGGCAGCCATCGAGATCTCACCCTTCGACCAGGTCAGTTAGGTCAGGGAATGAGAAAGCGTCTCTCTTTCCAGAGTACGGACCGTCAAATTCAGCCGTGTCTACTCCACAAGTGAATCGAGAGCGTAAGGCCAGCCGACCCAGGCAAGGCCGACGTCGTCGGGCTTCGTCTACTGGAACGGCTAATCGCTCGCGAAGCCCATCTAGTCCGCCTCCGCCTTATACCGAGATGTGAAACTACTTGTTAAAAACACATCTTCATGTTGTCGCCTCAAGCGAAGTCGAGGGGTCCGTGCGGGATGTCCAACGGCCATGACGGATCGCGTCCGAAGTAGACATTTTCCTGAATCTCGAGGACTGCCTGTTGTATCTGTCACGACAATCACAATGCAACATCTGTCCGAAGAGATTCTGTTCGAGATCGCTAGGCACATGGATGCGGCTACGGTTTGTTGCATCTTCATTCTTCACCGCGATGATACTGTCGAGTGACTGTTTGCTCTGCAGCTCCAAGCATCTGGCGCGACGTGCTTCGTGCTGTATACAGTCACAAGAAGAGTTCTCAAGCACCGAACAGCAGACCATCTGGCTCGCTGGGTACCTCATGCCAAAGTCGCGTACGGCGAAACCGATGTCTTCTGGCTTCTGGCTTCAGCTGACAAGGCGGTTCAAGGTCTTTTCTGGATGCATTGGAACAGCATCAGGCAGTCATTTCAGGCTCAGTCCCTCTACAAATCCTGAACAATCACTGGTTCGGAAGTTCGGACCTCGATATATACTGTCCTAAGCACACACACCAAGATCTGCTCGCTCACCTCGCTACATACGGATACCATGTGGAGGACGAGGAGGATTGCTCTAGTGCTCGCCCCGATTACGAGGGACTTCGACCTTCAGGCTATTATCATCACTTGCCCGGCTTCAAGCGCAAGGTCCTGCGCAAGAGCCACGAAGGCCCTTACATCGACTTCTTGATATCTAACCACGATGTAAGCAGATGTATTGGCGAATTCCTTCTTGCCATCTGACAGCTCTACGAAAGGTCCACGACTTCCTATATTCCTTCCACTCCACTGTCGTTATGAACAAGATACACGAAGGTCGTTTGACTTGCCTTTTCCCGAGGCTTACATTGAGATACCAAAATGTACTGATGCTCGAAGACGTCCGCCAGCTAGTAGAGGTGAAGTGGCAGGACAAGAGGGGATATGCTCTGTTGCACGATTTCTTGAACATTCGAGATGGGATGTCGTTGTGAGTTGGCGGTTTTCGTGATGGACTTTCCGCTAAAGCATGCATTTTCAGAACTGTCTGTGTCAGAATCGGCTGCACTCGTCCATGTTGCTTTACGGATGATAAAGAAGGACAACAATCACATAGATTGGAAAGCGCAATGCTGGAGTCCGCATTTTACGAAGGTGCCGGTAGTCCGACCGTCGCGGCCAGATACAATGAGCATTTGGGTGCTGCACTGAGAGCCATCCTCCGTATGAAGTTGTGAGATGTATGTGTTCTTACTTGGCTAAACAGTACCTAGCTGTAACATATGCTGATATTCTTTATAGCCAGACCAACCTGGTGCAGGGCTCATTCCGCTTAACTATTATCCATTATACGCTTTCGGGCTTTTTGGCGCATCGAAAGCAGAATTCAATGCAATTAGATCTTGCTGCAAAAGTCAATTAACATGTCTCGTCAGACCAAGCCGACTTTATGACCAAAAACACAGCCTGGCCCTCTCTGCAAATTTTATGATCAAGCCCTCCCAAGCACGTTGACTGCTCACTAACGCAGCAGACTATCATGTCGAAAGGTTCTCTATGGTCGCTAGGTGGTGCTGCAGCAGCAGCAACTATCCTTGGAGTTTACAGTTTGACGCACAAGGATAGCTATTCCGACGGAAGCTCCAGCACCTCTAGTCTCGAAGACAGACGCAAGGGACGCGATCGGCGGAGGAAGAAGGATCCTGCAAACAGGAAATCAAAGTCGAAGTCACAACAGGTATCGGCCAAGTCGAAATACGAGCTGCCAGCTCAGCTAGTAGAGGCTGATGACCGGTGAGTCGAGTCACAGTGTGTGTCCGACATCCGCGTCGCGTACTGAGCAGTATCTCAGAGACCGCAACCACCGAAAAAGCAAGCATCACAATGGACGTAAAGCCAAGCACAATCCGTCTGCAGATGATGGACGTCTTCACGGCTCTTCTTCCGATGAGTAATTTTAGGGCATTCGTAGCATACAAATGGCCTACTGACCCCTGACACAGTGAGATACCTACGTCAACAAAGCACCGTAAAGTCCAGCGCAGAATATCATACGACGCCCTCGGCGATACGCTGTCTCCAGAGCAACAACACGAAAGCTCTGCTCCTAGAGTCTGGTTTGGAGTCCCGGCTGCGAAGCAACATCGTTCTCGTCGTGAGGAGCACTCTAGGGACAAGCGAAAGCATCGAAAGTCGGACAGGCATGCGAGAGAAGGTGAGTTATACTGCACATATAGGCACCAATTTGCTCAAAGCTGATGCGCGTTCACTCAGACCCCAGAGTACGCCAAATGCGGGAAGCAGACGCCAAAGCGACCAGACAGCCTGCGAAGCAGGTGCACTTCAAATCTCCTAGCCCGTCATCCAGTAGCAGCTCTTCCGATTCACCCTCTTCTGCTAAATCTGCACCCACTGACTCTGGCAGACAGCAGAGGACGCGTACTCCCCGAGAATCCTCGCTGCGTAAAAATCGCCATAATTCAGAGGGTCGATCGACTAAACGTGCACGACCTTCAGTGAACGATGCTCTGCATTCAGGCTATGCGGGGATAATGGAAGATACCCCAAGCGAGTCATCTAGCGAAACGGACTGGACCATACCGGCGAATAGTGGCTTCATTCCAGCTGCAAGCACCAGAACAAGCTCATCTCGCCAGTCTTCATCCTCTTCTTCAAATAGTAGCGATTCTTCTATAAGTTCAAGCGGATCTGACATCAAGCCATCTGCAATCCCAGTAGCATCTGTGCACACAAGCAGCCGCCAGGGAAGTCACCGGAAGGAAAGAAGTGCTCCCGTGGACAGGTCCTACAAAAGGAAGCCCAAAAAAGAGCAGCCGAAGTCCGTTTCTCCCAAATCTTCCAGTCCGTCTAGCTCTTCTAGCTCTTCAAGCACTTCAAGTAGCTCCTCTGCGAGTTCAGAACCCAATACCCGACCCGCAAAAGCATCTTCTGGAAAGCAGCCTGCATCAGAAGCCCATGAAGCTACTGCATCGAGCACCTCGAGCATACTGGGCAGCGGATCCAGCTTGGCATCAAGACCCAGACCCGGAAATAGAAGTAGACGAGGCTCACACCGCATGCCGCCGTCTCCATCCTCGTCTCGACAAACAGGGTCAGGTGGAGAGGCTTCTAAAGCCAGCATTCACTCGGATCAGAATGTTGCTCCTACCAGACAGCGATCTCCCACTGCAAACTCAGTATCGGATGACCCTGATGACATCAGCCCTCGAAGGTCCAGTGACCACAGTGGGTCCGCCCCCAAATTACCAGCGATCCCGGATTTGAACAGAAGGACCACCTTTGATGGCCTTCCGATATCTCCAGAGCAGAAGTCAAGTTGACCCTGATACGAAAAGTATGACATCCTGTACCGTATACTCGTTGCTTGATGATATTGTTCGCTTCCATGGAAAGAATCGACTACTTGCTGCTTGAGCTGGCACTCACATGATTGCAGATCTTCATTCTCGCTCACAGTCCCGCTTCTAGCTCCTCCATGCTCACATTCGAGAACAAAGGTAGTCAAATTCGTCGGCCGCGTATACCGGTTGAGGCGGTGATGGTCGGACTCGTCAGATAGGGTCAGACGAGCGCGCTCCGCTCAGCTCCAACACGCCCCAAGTATGCTCCCAGCGATTCTCTTCGGTGCCGCAGTGGGCATAGCGACAGACAAAGCGCTTGATCTTTACGATGATTACAAAGTTGATAGGAAACGAGAGGAGAGGGAGAGAAGGCGATGGCCAAAGTAGTGATTTCACTATCTTGCCAGCCTAGTGAGCGAGGACGAAGCTGATGAAGTTTTGAACAGTTCAACGCGCAAGCCAATGTATCGGCCCGCACCGGTAGCCCGGACAATACCTGGCACGGATCCCAGAAGACCCCTCTATTACTTTCCCAGGGAACAGTGAGTCGAATCTGGTGTGCTTCGATAAAATTTGGGCTGAGTCTCAACATGCAGGACCGGGCAGTATCTCAATCTCCAGGGAATACCATGCGATATCGAAGAACCTGAATCAGACAATGACAGTCGCACTTCGCATCGCCCAAGCCGGCCAAACATGCTGAGTCCAGGTTCTAGGTATCAGTCTTCGGCATCATCCAGCGGAGGCAGTACGGATAGACGCCGCAGCAGGTCCTGAAAGTAATGGACAGAACTGGTGTATGGAGCGATGGCTGCTAGATTTGACAGAGAATAAGTTGAGAGTCTCTTCTTCTCCTCACAAACGCTCAGGAAGGCGGCGTCTCTGCCAGTGTAGGCCATACTCCAGCAAGCAGGCTGGTCCAGAGGCGTCGAGCTTATCCATCATACACTTTGCCCGGCTGAAGAGTCTCATCTAGACAAGGACAGTCCGAGGCTGGTTTTGCGTTTTCGAGACAAAGGCGTGGTTTCCATCTGTTTCGCGACCTTCGCAAGGAGTAGTCGCGGTATGCTGGATCAGTAGCACCTGTCCTCAGACAACTCTCTTCCGCTGCTGGAACTGGTGCCCGCCGACATCGTTGTTTCTTTCGTTCGTTCATTTCTCGGTGTACCGTAGCAATGCCTCCCAAAGCCAGCACGAGCGGCAGCAAGGTGTGCACAATGTCAAAAGATCTGCATCGTAGAATGCTGAAACAGCCTGTACAGCTATCGATACCGGCTTTTTTGAAGCTATTGACGTCGGGTGTTGGGCTGAGCGCTACCGACGCCCTATCGGTCATTCCATCTCTCGTCAAAGCTGGATACAACACTTCCTCTGCGAATCCCTTTGCAGGTGTCTCGGATTCCGTCCTCGTCTCGGCTGGTATCAAAGACTTCGACGTCAGGAAGGTCCTAATCGCGTACGGAAAGTCGGGCAAAGGCAGAACGGTCGTCTCTGACGAAGGAGGCACCTATCGAAAGAGGAAGACGAAAGATAGTGACCTCGATGCGCCCCTCCGTGATGGACCAGAAGAGAAAGAAGTCATGAGCCTCGACTTCCAAGAAGAAACCGAAGACTATGTGAGCTTTTATCATTGATGCTCATCGGTCCGAACTAAAACGTTCATGTGCAGCTCTTGGTAGACCGCGGATTACAGATCAATAGAGCGCCTGTCATGACGGCCTGGGCAACAGTGGTTGCTGAGCGTCTAGGATTCACTAGACAAGAAGCGCTCAGCATAGGTGGGTCTACTTTCCTGCTACAGGAATCTGTCTAATGCGCTTTCCCAGCCCATACCTACACGAACATGAACGCGACATCGAAGGGCGTTTCTCTGGGCATCTACTCGCCCGAGAAGGGCAAGCAGAAAACAGAAGTCGGGCCGTCACAGCCGTAAGACCTTATCCAAGCCTCCCAAATCCTTGCTAAACCCGCTGTCAGCTACGTGGAGCTCATGGGTCGCAAGATACCAATGCTGGCCCTGCAGAACGGCGAGTGGAGAGGCATAGCTAACGGAGCTATCGCAGAGCCTGAACAAGCCTTTGGCTATGTAAGTTGATTCTCAATGCTTGACGCTGCAGACCACCTAGCTGATCACTACAGCAGATCTTCCGCTCAATGCGACAGCAGATGTCAGCTGCAATGGGCGCCTTGAAGCTGCTCGCAGACTCATTCGAGCCTGAAAAACTGAATGAGGTAGGTACTTTAACAGTACGACCGAAGGTATTCAAACTGACCCAGGTTGCAGATTGGCTATCAGCTATACGCGGAGTTCCGGCCTGAAGTCAAAGGCTGGGGAGAGAAGGGACGCCTAGAGCTTTCAAGCATACTGGACCTAAGGTATAAGCCTAAAGCGGAAGAAACCCCTGCTGGAGCCGAGACTGCTGGAGATCCAGCTGTCAAGGTGGAGCCAGTCGATGACACTACACCGCCTGCTGCTGTCAAAGTTGAGGAGGCAGTCACTAGCCTCATCGATCAGCAGCAGGTTCAAGAAGAGGAGCCTCCGGCTAAGAAGGTCAAAAGAGAGCCCAGCATCGCGGACGACGAGCTCGGGGATGGCGGTCTCTCCGACAGTGATCTTCTTGGTATAGTGTAGCGTCTTGCCAGAGTCTTTCTTGGTCGCAAATCGTTGTTGTCACGCGTGTTATTTTTCTTCACCTTTACGCCAACAATTTTCAGCTGTCTAAGATATTCTGTACGCACTTCCAGAGCGTTCTGCTCGCCCCATCTCGCGCCAATGTCGGCGACCTATACCTCTACGCTGTCCAGCACGCAGCTCGCCGGCACAAAACACAAACAGCAGTCACAGCAGCCTTCCTCGTCGTCGTTGCTCCTCCCAGCCAAGAATGATCGGTCGCAGAATACTGTTTCGCAAAATGGTGCAGTAGCTATACAGAATGGTCATGAATCAGACGATGAAGATGAAGACGACGCTTTTGATCTCGGTGAAGGAACGTCAGCCGCTGGACCGGGCTTCATAGCTCGTCTCAGCCGCGATATCGGCCAAGACTTGCCAGATATTGCCTCTCTACTTAAAGATCATCCACTCGTGTTCCTGCCTGCTAGGTTACCTGATGATGCGAGCCAAAAAGTCCCGTATGATCCACTACCGTCTGGGCCGCAGAAGGTATGCATGGCGTGGTCACACCATGTTCTCTTATAATGCTGACTTACGTTCGCTCCACAGCCAACGCTCAATGGCAGGGCAGACCTGACTTTCCCGAAAACACCAGGAGTAGCTGTGCCGCCGAGTGGTCTGTCGCCCGACCAAGCAGTCTCCAATCCTGGCAGTACTGCCAATGGGAAAGGGAAAGGCGTAGCTAATGGTCAGACTTCTTCAAACCAACCCGGGCCGTCTTCTGTTCCTCTACCTATGAACTGGCCTCAGCCATATCCAGTCGGACCAGGATATCACAATCTTGGCAATACTTGCTTCCTCAACAGTACTCTTCAAGCACTCACCCACACTCCTCCTCTCGTAGCGTGTTTGATGGGAGACATGCACCATTCTCCCACTAAATGTAAGCCGTCCCTTCCCATTCGACTTTGGAAGAAGACCCTGATGTATGCTTCCTTTGCAGGTAAAATTGCTGCAAACCGGAGATTCTGTCTCTTGTGTGCATTTCAAAAGCATATCCAGCTCTGTTTTAGGAAAGGCAGGCCGCTGGGAGCAATGGAACCCTCACATATCGTCAAGAATCTGTCCAGTGAGCGAGTGCAATTTTTTGTGATATAACGCCAGATCTGACCGCCACAGCTGCAGCTATTGCAAAGAACATGCGCGTAGGTCGGCAAGAAGACGCCCATGAATTCCTCAGATTCAGTATAGACCACATGCAAGAAGCTGCAGCCAAAAGTCTCTCTCCGCCAGCAAAGACGGACGCGGAGAAGGAGCATACATTCATGGCTCGAATATTTGGCGGCAAACTACGCTCCCGTGTAGCTTGCTCGAATTGCAAGCAGAACAGCGACACTTTTGACAGCTTCATGGATCTCTCGCTCGATGTCTCGAGGTCAGACAACGTCAAGGAGGCTCTACAGGCTTTCGTCAAAGAGGATGTACTGCAAGGCGCCAACAAGTACAAGTGCGAGAAGTAAGCCTTCAATCTATCGAGCGCATGGGGTAAATATACTGATATCTATTGTCATAGATGTAAGAAACTAGTGAATGCTCGAAAACACTTTACAATCGAAAAGGCGCCGCAAATACTGCACATCCACCTAAAGCGCTTCACGCCGACCGGCAAGAAGCTGACAGGGGCTATCGGCTACCCAGAGACCCTCCATCTAGATGCTTATATGAGCGGCGGTACTGCGGATGTAAGCCTTGCTTTCTACCGCTTCCGCAGGACAGTATTGACATCCTGCCTGTGCAGCGCAACCCAACGTACAGACTCTACGCTGTGGTCAGTCATTCTGGATCGGGTCCGCATTCTGGGCATTACTATGCGCACGTCCGTTCTGGTCAAAATCGCTGGCACGAAATGAATGATTCGACAGTGCGAGATGTTCAGCAAGGGCAAGCGTTGAGTCAAAGAAATGCATACATGCTCTTTTACGAGCGCACAAATCGACTGGGTGACGCAGTCGGTAAGGGAAAGACTCAAGGAGGTCAGAATGGCACGGCACAGGTGTTCCAGTCCAGCCCGACAGGCAATGCATTGGGCAAGCGCAAGGATCGCGAAGAAGCGGACAATTCTCAGCCTTTCCCTGCGCAGAAGATCAAGTACAATCAACAGCCAGGTCCGAAGACGCCATACAAGCAAGGACGTCAGTACAATGGGCATCCTGGACCGTACCAGCAAGGCTCTCCGATCTCGCCAAACCGGAACCAAAATCATCACAGCAACGGAGGCGGTCAGAAGAAGGCGGCAAACTACTTCGCAAACAGGAATAATAACATTAACAACCATAATGGTAACCGTCCAAGAATGGTGTCCAATATGACTGCAAGACCCCGCAATTAGTATTGTCATTCTCTGTAGCATTTGAGCAGAAGCTATCTGCCGGGCTGTGTCAGCACTATACCCTCATCTGTTTCGAGCCCTGCAGTAGTGTATCAGCATATCCCTCACCCAGCTCGTACAGCAATCTTAGAATGCACTACTATACTGCTATGCTAGAGGTCGGACGTAATGTGCAGCTGCTAATTTACAACACAGTAAAGGCTACATGGCACCTTTGAGGAAGCTACTGAGATCGCTATAGACGCTCTTCGCCTCTCTGTCTTTTGTGTTGCCAGCTAACCGCTCGATACTGCTGACATCCTCATATCGTTGCCCCAGCAGCGCCTCCTTGGCTGAATAGCAAGCTTGTCGAGCGATGTCGTTTGATAAGCTGGTCGGCTCAATCTCCAAGGCTGTAATTATTCCATGTCTAGATGTGATGTCGATATTCTGTTGGGCGACGAAGCTGGTTCAATCGGACGAACGTAGAAGCAGCAAAGGTGTCACTTACCGCTTGACCCCAGGTGAATTCGTCTGTAAGTGCATGTGTGAACTCTGGAGTCTGACCCCACTGCCATTCCCAAGTCTGCAGCTCCTCAAATCCTTTCCTGACATATTCTTTCTTGTCTAATTCGCTTTCATCCACTTCCTGGACGTGACGATCACCTCCATAGTGGTGGGAGAACTGATTTGCGACGGCATCGAAGAAGGTTTCATGCGTCAATTCTGGATCCCACTCGCGGAGATTCCGTACAGGCGATGGGACGGACTCTACGCCTTTTGACACCATTCCTTGCTGTTCAGTACATCGATAAGCGCAAGATCTTGCGTATATGTACGCTTGCTTACCTTTTTGTTCGATAAGACGCCTCGCAGATCTTGTAGCCGGGCGTCTATGAGCATAGTACCGTGATGATATGCTCGAGCCTGTACTAGCTTGAAAGCTGATCCCGAGACGTGTTGAAATGTAGGTCAGCGTGTGATCACTAGAGCTCAGCCTTGAAGTGCAGCTTATCTTGTACCCATCTATACAGATATCGTTCCTGTCGTTGACGTAGGTGTTGATATTCAGGTTGTTCAGAGCATCAGAAACGAGTAGTGCGTTTGTCTTGCGCTCGAATTGTGTACGCGGCATGAACACGCAATAGTTCGTGTTGCCGAGATCCTGGTCAGAGGGGATCAGCGAGCATTTGGCTTATGGAGGAGCTTGACCGCACATGATATACTGTCCCTCCTCCGCTACGCCTACGCACAAAAGGTACGTCTAGCTTGCGCAATAAAGGTAGGTTGATCTCTTTCCATGGATTCTGAATGGGGAAATGGTAAGCAGGCTACCGGACCATGGATTTGGGGAAGATGATGCGTACTTGATTACGTCCGATAACGACGCAAGGAGAGTTGCGATAAACAAAGAGAACAATCTGGGAAGCAGGGGTATGGCGGAAGATCCTGAATAGTTCAGGCGTTCAGCTTCTTTACCTTTCGTAACAGTCAGGCTACAGAGATGCACCAGTCTTCAAATGAAAGATTAAACCAGGGATTGTGCGAACGAGAGTGGTAGATGGCAGTCTGCGTGACCGGCTGAGTCTTACATGGAACGGTCAAGCTGGTTGGCAGCGAGACATACGGTAGGTACAGAGGTCGAGTATCTTTGGCAAGAGCTGCAAGAAGAGCGGGCGCGCGTCGAAAGTCCTTGCACAGACAACCGAAGCATAGGGGTAACGATGGTCATAAGAAGAAGAAAACCTCTTTAAAATCCAGCATGTCTACTACATGTACAGATAGATCGTTCGTGGAGCAGTATTTGCCTAATATCCAGCAGCGTTGGGAGCGCTATCGCCTTCTCGCTTGAGCGATAGGAGGACTTCCTTGAATCTGCTCAGATCCTTTGTACCCTTCGTGACTGTCTTGCTCCTGCTGTCCTGCAGCTCAATCATCTCCGCTATACGCTCCCACGTCGTACCTTTACCCAATGCATCATCGCGTGTGCGGACGAACGCAGCCTCATCTTCTTTATTCTTTGCAATCGTTCTCTCCTTCTTCGAGTTGTAGTTTGCGTAGAAGTCGTCAATGGCCTTCTCAGCCTTGCGGATGATCTCCTCTTTCCTCTCGCTTGAGCGCTCGTCGCGTCCTGCTATTTCCTCGCTCTGCTTCTCGCGCCATTCCCTATCACCTATATCAGCGACAGGTTATAGTGCATCATCTGTCTGCATACCTGATGGCATCGGACTCTGGCTCTGCCGGTGCACCGTAGCTGGAAGTCTGACCATACGACGGCTCGCTGTATCCGTTCTTGTTGAACATATGAATCAGCCTGAGCGCTTGACATCTTTCTTGCATGATGACATACCTGTTGCTGTTGCTGAGGAGGTTGAGGCGTAGCGTGCGAGACAGGCTGGTACGGCGCAATATCTGGGTATTGATTCTGGAACTTGTTCAGGTCGTCGTCCTCGTCTTCGTCGTTGTCCACAGCGACACTCGTCTGCTTTGCTGGTGGATCCCTCTCAAAAGACGAGAGAAAGTCGTTTGACATCCTGCTTTGCTGATTGTTGGCGGCTGGTGGTGCTGGAGACCCGCCGGACAGGATATCGTCGTCTAGCGAAGGGAAGGCAGAGCCTGAAGACGCAGATGGCTTCTCGCTAAAGTCTGAAGCATCCGGAATCCCAGCTGGCGTCGGCCCAAACTCGTCGCCCAGCAGCTCGCGCTCTCTGGCCAGGAAATCAGACTGGGTCCCGCCGCCAGACGCAGGCGCGCCGCTGAAGTCGTTGAAGTCGTCGAGCTGTGTGCAGGCTTGTAAGCCCTGTGTAGCTGTATTTTGCGAACGGCCTTACCGCAGGGAATTGGTCTGCCATGGTCGATGAATGGTCAAAAGGCAAGGTGCGCGCACGTAGCGATGGGAGACGTGAAGAGCTGTACTACTGCGGCAGACAATGTATACCACAACGGAAAGGCGCCTACGCGTTGTTGCATAAGCAAAATCGTGCCTTTCTCGCCAGGCACAACGGAGGTGTGGTAAGCTGCACAATTGAAGGCCGAGTATTGCTCTATTTTCTCTAGTGTTCTCGATCAATCCTTCACGGCTTGTAGCGGGAACAAATGGTGTCCCAAGGCTGCACCTAGGAGTAAGCAAAGGATTCTCGTACATCAAGCTCTGTGTGGTCGCTGATCGCAATGCGTAATCAGTGCTAACCGATTTGTGACTGGCGAGTAAGAGTCTGTGACTGTCTTGTCGGTCCTGGTGCCTTCAAGCGAGGGAAATGTGGATACTTTCTGACCTACCTGCTAAGCAGTCAGCTTGAAAGGCCTATAATCTTTACGAGTGTAAGTAAGGCAAGTATCTTGACTATGATGATCAGATCGCTTTAGCAGTCATATACCTGCGAAGTCGACTCAATCGATCAGCTCGAGGTCGTGAACTGTATCTTTGTATCACAAGAAGATTGTCTTTTGAAGATGAAGAGTCAGCTTGCATTGGCTAGGCCTTTTTAGAGCAGCTCGCGCATACAAGCAGAGCACGAAATGCCCTTCAGATCGGGCAATGACCTCCGACAATATCGGAAAGGTGAGGAGCAGAAGAGAAGAGCAAAGAGTGTGGAGGATGACGAATAAAGGAAGCGGCTATGTGATTCCAGCGTGCCGCGACCGTCCGGGCTCTGAGAGAAGAGAAGACCTGGGCCAGAACGAGCGAGACATAACCATTATCACGAGAGATCAATCTGGCTTTATATCGTACCCTTGCAGGAACAGAGGAAGTCATCCGTCGGAAAAGGGCAGACTCGATTCTTGCTCGTTCATTCGTTATCTCGACTTCTCATCATCTTCAGCTATGCCATCGCCAGCAGACACCGCAGCATACCAAGCTGCAGGATTAGCGTTACTGTCCAATGTCATTGCGCAGTTCATCGTCAGCTACCAGAATCAGGCGAGTCTGGTAGTTCGCGTAAGGACAAGAAGCGACATCGAACTGAACCATCTGGAAACAAATAGACGCCCTTCAAGCTCAATACGACAGCGCTGGTCCAGTTTGTCGTCTTCGCGTACCTCAGCACACCGCCAAACTATCACTGGCAGATAGCTCTTGAGAGATGGTTCCCGGGATACCATATGTCTAAGAAGCAAGAAGAGAAGGCATCCTCGCGAGAAGTGCAAGAAACAAAGAAACTAAATGTCCGGAATACTGTCATCAAGTTCCTGCTGGATAACTTGTTTGGGGCGACTATCAACACCCTTGTCTTCATCGCGGCTTTTGCAGCTTTCAACAAGCGCAACATCTTCGAAGCATGCACTAATCAGTTCTGGGACATGCGCGTCGCGTCTCTGAAGCTCTGGCCGGCGGTATGTCTCTTTGTTAAGAAGTTGCCCGATGCAAGCTGAGAATCGCGTTATTAGGTCTCGCTTCTGTCATATACAGTCATTCCAGCAGAGAAGAGAATACTGTAAGCCTCCATCCCAATATTCTGAAGCCGAATTGAACTTGTGAGCCAGATTCGCCAACGCGGTCGGCGTGCTGTGGGGCATCTATCTCAGCCTAGTGCAAGCTGCTACGGCAAAAGCTTGAGTCGTGAAGAGCGTTGTAGCCTACCAGGTGATTGATTTGTGACGCGCAGGGAGAAATATGGACTATATTACAAGCAACAGCAGTCTTCCGTAACACACTCTCGTAGGAATACTCACGTCTCAATTTGTCTTTACTTTTTGGCATTCACTCGGAGTCAGCTTCGTCGCCACCTGACCCAGCCGACTCTTCTGACTCCGAGACAAATTCCTTGCTAAGCACCTTTTTAGCTGAGGCGCGAGCATTGCTGGCACTAGCAGCTGGAGTCTTCTTCTTCGCAGGAGCTTTCTTCGGAGCGGGAGTCGCTTCTTGTTCTTCTTCCCCGTCAACATCGCTCTCGCCTTGCTCTCCAGGCTTGACACTCATAAAAGCTTTGACTTCCTCACGAGGTATAGCATCCTGCTTCTCTTTCAACCATTTGACCATCTCTGGAAAAGCAGCTTTAGGATCATCGAGAGCCGTTCTAGCTTGGGTTCGGAGGGTAGCCCAGCGTCTTTGGAGAGTATGGCCAGACCACCAATTCCAGTCGGGATCGGGCAACAAGCCCCATTCGACATCGTCCTCCCTCTTCAGGCCCAATGACGCCAGTCTGTAACGTAGATTGCGTCAGTACGGATAGACGGAAATCCTTCAAGTTTGACATACTTTGTGATGAATATGAAAGCATCTCGTCTGCTCCATCGGACTTTATCGCCGTCTTTCGTCAGTATCTTGTTTGCCATATTATCAGTCCACTTGATCCTGCATTGATGTCTAGTTCTGGTCCCTCCGAAAGCCTTCGCTACGGAAGTCCAGAAGATCTCGGTATCTCCAGCATCTACGTTTCCATACGCTTCATTCGCTTCTTTGACTCTTCGCACACATTCTCGGAGTTTATCTTCTTCAGCCTGCGTCCATTTTCCGACCGCTTTCGAATCTCCAGCTGAAATATAGTTTCTCCACCTGTCTCGACAATCGCCTGACCATCGTCCAACCTCAAGAGCTATGTCTTCCCACTTTTGACCATGCTGATCCACGGCTGCCTTGAGTTTGGCATCTTCTTCTTTGCTCCAGGAACCTTGCCTTGCGGTGGGTGCCAAGAGGCGAGTAACATGGTGATAGATGGACATGAGAGGTCTATCATGCAGAGCCCGCGCAAGGTCTGTCCAGAAGATATGATGCTGTTTCCTGACCTCCTTGTCTTTCGAAATGATTGCTTCTACCACCTCTACCTCCGACATGTCCTTCCTTCGGCGATACGAGTTGATGTTTGACTTGATAACAGCATCTTCTTCATTAGAGTACTTTCCACTGCGTATCCTCATGCCTGTAACAGATAACAAAGGTCAGCAGCACTCCCTCGTGATCCCCAGATTGTGATCTGAGAGCTGGCCTGGCGTACCTTCTTCAACTAGTGCTGCTATCTCTTTCGGTGCCAACCATTTGGTGGCCAGAGTTTCTTGGTATTCTTCGGAATTTAGCGATGGAGGAAGAACAGGAACAATACCATCTTTGACATGAAGCATTTCTGCCACCTTCTCACTATCCAGAGCTGGGGTAGATGGACCTTTCTTTGCAGAACCTTTGGCACCAGATGATGCTTTAGCAGTTCTTGGAGCCGGTGTCTTCTTAGCGGGCGCAAGGTCAGGTAGAGCACCTAAACGAACGGTACCTCCGGTTGTCTTCTGGGTAGAGAGCTTTGGAGCAGGGGGTTTTTTGGCAGTGGAGCTACGAGTCGCGGCAGCTGTCGAGGTGGAAGCTTCAGGATGTCCAGGAAGATCGTTAAACAAGCTAGATGGGGCGACCTTTGTACTGCGGGTAGGCCTTTTCATAGCTGCTGCAGCAACTGGAGTAGACATGTCGCCAGGCGCTATAGGTGTTATAACGTTGCTCTTCCTGCCCTTTGTTGGCTTCGGCTGCGAGAGGGGAGGAGGAAGTTCGAAGTTCTCGTCGTCATCGGCGATGGCAGCAGCTGCAGCCTCAGCTAGTTGTTCTGCTTCAGTGTTGTCGACCTGCTTTCCCTTGCCTTTGTCCTTCTTCTTGCTCTTAGTCTTGGCGGGGCTTCCACTTGCAGTGTCTTGTGTCAGTGCATCTTGCGTAGCAGGAATGTCATCGACAGCAGATTCGGCCTCCGGAACAGCCTCCACACTAGCATCTGCCTCAGTGCCCTGTTCTTTCGATGTCTTCTTGCTTTTCTTGTCCTTCTTCTCCTTCTTGTCGCCCTTCGATTTCTTCTTCTTCTCACCCGTTTGCGTGGCGGTTGTGGTGTCATGAAGAGCCATCGCATCCGTCTCAGCCTGACTTTCGCCAACGGGGGCTCCCTCAACATCCTTGGACGCTGTTACATCTGCATCTCCATCGGCGCCCGATCTGCGTTTGATCTTCTTCCTTTTCTTCTTTGGCACAGCTTCGTCAGGTTGCGAAGCGTCTGCAGCAGGTTCGGCTGTAGCCTGGCCAGAAGTTTCGGCTTCGTCCATTTCTGCATGCTTGCGCTTCTTCTTCCTCTTCTTCTTTTCTACCTCTCCCGCATCTGCACTAGCTTGTTGAGCAGCATCCTGCGACCCGTCAAGTGTGGCATTCCCACTGGGGTCTGACGCGCCGTTGTTTTTGTCACGTTTCTCCTTCTTTTTCTTTTTCTTGGTCGAGACATCGGCAGCTCTGGATGCGTCATCCTGGTCAACAGTAGTATCTGCACCGTTGGCAGA
Organism: Erythrobasidium hasegawianum; assembly: GCA_001972285.1. Lineage (NCBI taxonomy): Eukaryota > Fungi > Basidiomycota > Cystobasidiomycetes > Erythrobasidiales > Erythrobasidiaceae > Erythrobasidium > Erythrobasidium hasegawianum. The sequence goes on along the minus strand of BCII01000002.1, from coordinate 2,406,878 downwards.
GACCGCATCTTCAGCGGACTGGTAAAGAGGGAAAAACAGCGACAGGGGGGGTATGCAAGGTCAGCGGGGTTGGCCAAATCCGATCTACCGAATGTCGGCATACGGTCTTCTGCTTCTTGCTTTTCTTCACCTTGGAAGTCTCTCCAGCATCTGGCGTAGCTTCTGCTGGCTGAGGCGCGCTTGTTTCAGCAAGTTGGCTGGCCGGCTCGCTGGTTTGGCCGTTTAAATTGGCAGATTGTGCAGCATCATCGTTTGTCGTTGTACCAGCATCAGCTTTGCTCGGTCTGCCTCGTTTCTTGCCCATCTTTTGCAGCCTTTTGCAAGCGGGTGGGAGGAAAGAAAACCCTGCAGTCCTACATCAGGGTCGGCTTTTCCAACTTAGACGAAATTCGCTTGAATTCTGGCTCACTAACTTGGCAACTTGACGCAAACAACGAAGAAATTGGCGATGGACGTGGAGCTCGACGTCGACGCAGCTCCTTCTGCAGCTGGTCACAACGACAGCGTCGACCTGATTGACCTGCGCGCGCCAACGCCGACTTCCCCTAGCTCGACCTCCGGAGAGTCGCTGTCCGGCGCTGATGGAGACGACGACGACGACAATGCTGAAGCTGGCGATGCTACCGAGTCCATGGATCCTGCTGGCCTGAATCGCGGTTCCATACAAGCTGGGCCAGCGACAGAGACGCCAGCTGCCGTCTCAGGGCAGTCACGACATTCGAGCGACGTCGCAGCAGTAGCGAGTACTTCAACGGCTTCAGCGACTCACGGAAATGGTTTCAGCTCTAGCTCGAGGCGGAAGCATCATCACCACAGTCTTGCCCTGGGTACCGGAGCCGCAAAGATGGGTTCCAGTATCACAGATAGCGCGCAATCTACCGAAGACGAGTTGGAGGACGATAAGGACAACGATATGCAGATACATTATCCTGCCCTGGCTACACCGACAGCCAAGAACGGGTCGTTCTGGCCGTTCGGTGTTGTCGGCTCCAGCATTGGCATCCATACTGCTGAGGAAGATGATGGCCGGTCAGACGGCACCTACATGCCGCACAACAATAGCCAGAGTGTAGTGTATGCGACCGACCCGAGCCAGCACTACGCCCAAGTAGCCGAGCGTTCCTCATCATCAAAGGCTGCCTTCCTACCACACGAGATCCTGCTCAAGATCCTTCGCAATGTTCGAGCAACTCAAGACCTAGTCAACGCCCTCCTGGTGTGCAAGTCATGGTGCCAGTGCGGTGTAGAATTGCTCTGGAATAAGCCCCTCTTTCCACACGTAGGCCCCTTAATCAAGATGCTCGTTATCCTTTCCCGTCCAGTCTCTACTTTTCCCTACGCGTCCTTCATCAAGCGTCTCAACTTCTCCCACCTGGCCGACCGGATGTCAGATGCGCTTCTTCAGAGGTTGACAGTATGCGAGAGATTGGAGAGATTGACATTGGCAGGATGTAGCGAGGTCACAGATGAGGCTCTCACAGCTCTCCTGGCGAAGAGCAAGAACCTGGTAGCACTGGATCTGAGCGACTGTGCCAAGATTACGGATAAGACGGTAATGGTAGCAGGAAATGTCTGCTCTCGACTGCAAGGTCTCAACCTGAGCAGCTGCAAGCTGGTCACTGATGCGGGGATGCAAGCCGTCGCCAAAGGCTGTCCAATGCTTCGCAGAGTAAGCGAATTATTCTCCTTTCCTCGCCGTCTCGCTGATTTTGGCACGTCGCTCAGGTCAAGTTGCGTAATCTAGACACTCTTTCAGACAACGCGGTCATCGCCCTGGCCCTGTCCTGTCCTTTACTGCTGGAGGTCGATCTGTATACATGCTCAGCCGTGTCCGATCGTACACTCTGGGCTCTTTATCGCAACTGTTCTCACCTTCGAGAACTGAGTCTCAACAACTGTACTTCGGTCACGGGCGATGGCTTTCCCCAAAAGGATGGCTCGTTACTCTACATCAAAGGCTCAAACGATCCAGCTATCGTTGGCCGCAAGCCAATCAACTCGAAGTTCTCCCAGGCTCCACTTCTCTTAGGAGCTCCTGGCTCGAGCAAGAGGACAGCCGCTGAGTACATGGAATCCCAACCCCACCTTCAGCACACCACGCCTTTACATTCTCGCATGTTCGAGCACGTCAGATATCTAGATCTCACGGCCTTGGTCGGCCTGACGGATCAAGCAATGGAGGGAATAGTAGTCACCATGCCCCACATAAGAAATCTGGTTTTGGCGAAGTGCAGCAGTCTGACAGATGCAAGCGTTCTGAGCATAGCGAAACTCGGGAAGTACATTCATTTCCTGCATCTCGGTCACGTTAGCAAGTAGGTTTCTACCCGTTGGTATCGACAATGAGAAAACGACTGACTTTCTTGCACCAGCATCACGGATAAAGCTGTGATCCACCTGGCAAGGAGCTGTACCAGACTTCGATATATCGATTTGGCCTGTTGCCCTTCCCTCACCGATCTAAGCGTCTTTGAACTGGCTGCACACCTTCCCCGATTGAAGCGGATCGGACTGGTCCGCGTAAGGTTATGCTTCTATAGTCTCTGTAATTACAGTCGCTGATACACACATCTCGATGCAGGTCTCCAATCTGACAGACCAAGCCATTGTAGCTCTGTCTTCACGCACAACCCTCGAGCGAATCCACCTTTCTTACTGCGAGCATATCACTGTCTCAGCTGTTCAGTATCTCCTGGACCATCTTCGACGACTCAACCACTTGTCTTTGACTGGAGTGCCAGCTTTCCGAAGAGCGGACCTACAGCATTTTTGCAGACCGCCTCCGAAGGGCTTCAACCCGAATCAGCGCAGCACGTTTTGCGTGTATTCCGGCAAAGGAGTACATGAGCTGCGAAGTCATTTAGACTCACTTCGCGCTTCGCAAGAAAGGGCTGCAGCAGGGACACTCCTGCATCATCAAGGAGTCGATTTGGCCGCTGCTCTCGGCAATACTTCCACTCTGAACGCGCTGGAACTCTACATGCAGGCTGTACAAAGTGGCTCTACTCAACTCACTCCGGAACAGCAATTAACATTGGCCACACAATTCTTGAGTCAACAACAGCAGTTTGAGCAGCAGCAGTTGCAGCAACAGCAGCAAGGTGAGAATCTAGACATGGATGATGATGTAGATGAGGATATCGATGGAGATGAAGATGGTGGAGACGATGATGACGACGACAGAGGTACATTTGGACAGCCGCACCTTGCCCCCTCTTACGGCCAGGCTCCGCAACCAGTTGCCAGCGCCGCAAACTTCCCTCAGCAGTATTCTAGGTCCAGTCATCGAGGTTCTCGTGGTAGCGCTGTCTCAGACAATGTACCTCAGGCAGGACCTTCGAATCACGCAAATTCCGCATCATCAAGCTCTACACTTCCTCCTGCTCATTCATTCACCTTTCGTCCTGTAAATCAATCCAGTAACGGTCTCTGGCCAGCATGGCAACCACAGTCCAATCCCGATGGCAATCTACCCTCCTCAATTTCTCGCCCCTCTTCTTCTACCTCGCAAGCTGCTACAAGTCATTTCGCGGGGATAGAACGACATTTTCAGCCTAATACACATACGCCCACCAATACGCCTCCAAGAGGTTTGCCTGCCAGAACAAATCAGCCAGCTCACGTCACGCGGGGATCTGCACCCGCCAGCTTGCAATTCGCGGCACACGGCTACCAGAATCTTCCAGGGTCCAGCGCAAGCTCTTCACGAAATCTTGCCGACCCCTCTCATTACCTCAATATCGGCGGACTTTCCAATCTCCTGGATGAGAGTATCTCCCAAGCTGCATCAGAGCAAGACCAGTACGAAGTTAGCAATCCAAATGGTGATCAGCGTATGCGTAGCGTGAGCCCCGCACCACCAGAGCCGGAGATGGTTGAGGTAGGCGTGAACCATCGAGCAGGCCGACCCAGACGCGATACAATCAGACAAAGCACCTTCCTCGATCGCTCCTCATCTGCAGATAATTGATTGGCTGTGAATAAGACACGCAGATCCAGTATGAAGTACCATTGCAAGAAACAAATTTTTACCATGTATCTCCCAATGTTATTATGCTTTCAAAGCTCCTCGGTTTGTAAATTTTAGACAGCGAGTCCAGAAGTGTAGTAAAGTCTGCAAAGAAACGATGCCCTTGCTAGGCTATGCTTCCACGAGAAAATGAATTCTGGATTTGCTAAGATACTGGTATGAAAGTACAACGATGGAACGTATTCAACGACCGACTGACGACTTCGAACGAACTGAAACAGAACCGAAACGATGACAGGCCTAGGGTATTGAAAGACAGAATAGAAGGTAGAGTGACTGACTTGGAGCATCAAGCCTGATCGGAATCGGAATCCGATTCGATGACAATGACTTCACTGTTAGCACTACCTGAGCGCTTCGAAACTGTGACTGCTGACTGAGTCGAGGCAGCCTTGCTGCTCTTATGCGAGAGAAGGGAGGACGTGGAAGTCGACGAAGAAGACCTTGTGCCGGAGGAATGATACGAAGATGAAGAGGTCGACGATAGAGTGGGACGCATGGCTTGGGAAGATAGCTCTTTGCGCGACTTTGGTACGTCAGGCAGCTCTTCGTTCTTGGAATCGTCGGTAGGATCGTCGATATCCCAGTATTCGAACTGCTTCGCTTTGGCTTTCTCCTGCACCTTTGAGGTTTGAGGTCGTGACGTGTGAGTACTGAAAGACTTCACTGGTAGTACTGCTGGCGGTCGAGCAGTCTGTTGAGTGTCCGATTTGCGAGGAGATTTCTTGGGCGACTTCCTCGATACAATTTCAATATCTGAATCTGAAGATTCCGAACTACTCAAAGCGGACGCCCCACGCGCGTTCGCTTTGGCTGTAGCCGTATAGGACCAAGCGGAGCTGGCAGACGTAGATTCGGCCATCGGTGGAGCTCTAGCTTGGCTCTTGGATGCCGATAGCTTCTTAGGACTGAAGAGATCCCCTTCTTCTAAGTCACTATCAGAATACGTGATAGGCGCAGATTTAGCGGGTGCCCTCTTCTTGGGAGGCCCGCTATCCGAAGACGAGGAATAGGAAGCAGCTTTGACTGGCGCATCAGCCTTGATAGACTTTTTCGCTGCCGGTGCTTTAGAGGGACTAGCCGAAGACGCTTTGGTAGCTTTCGCTTTCGGAGGCGATTTAGCAGGCGATGACGAGGAAGATGCCGCATCCTTCTTCGTATTCTTCTTCTTTCCTTTATTCGCCTTCTTTTCCGCCTTCTCTGCCACTGCATCTTCCCACTTCTGGATAATTTCTGGATACGCGAGCCTCAGAAGACTTTCAGGAATCCAATACTTCTCTTCAGAATCCGGATCATCGCATTTCAATTGTCTATTTGCAGCAGGTCCATCTCCTACATCTTGTCCACTGGCTAATTTTTGTCTCCATTCTGCCTCTTTGCGCTTTTCGAGTTTACCGACATTAGGGTCGGCATATCGCAAGTATTGACGAGCTTCGTCGGCGAGTGAGGAAGGGTCCACGACGAGCTGTACTTCGTCGGTGTAGGAGGTCTGGCACGTCCCGCGAGCTTTGGTCACTTGGCGAAAAATAGGCCTGATATGTGCTGGAAGAGCAGTCTTCAGCTTGGAAGTAGCCGAAGAAGATGAAGATCCGGGAGATGAGAGTTCGAAAGCATCAAGGGCCGCGGCAAGCTTCTTCGTGGGCGTAAGCTTCTCGCCTTCTTGAGTTTGCGGAGTGCCATTGTACAGTGACCTGATAAGGTGTTGTATGATGACGACGTCCCAAATACTTGAGCGTAGACTGCAGACAAGCGTAGACGCCATTGTCAGCGAATGTATGCTTCTCACTCGGGAGTGGCAAGCCAGCTCACGTCTGCAAGATCTCCTTGTGCAGATACTCAAAGTACTCATCCATGATCTGCACAATCTTTCCAATATCAACTTTGCCCTCCCATGTATGCTCGACATCCCAATCCTTATAATCCTTTCTTGAGCTGATCACAGGATTGTAGTATCGCATAGCAGTCTCCACTTTCGGCCACGACGGTCCTATCTTGTCTGCTTTTGCACCCGCTTTACGCTCAAGTATCTTATTGGGGTTATGTCGGAGTTCGTAGCGGATACGTTCGCGGTAATTCTCGAGCCAGGGTGCAAGGTCCCTTCGAGGGAGTGTACGGATAGCTTCTGCAAGTTCGTCGCCGTAGCCTCCTTTCGCAAGCGCTAGTGAGATGACTGGACCGATGCCTTCCAAGCCAGTTTCATCGTAGCTGCATCAGGCATGTTCAGCGAATGCGTTGGAATCTCAAGGTCGGCACACTCACTCTCCGCCTGACATGAGAGCTACTAGAATCAGACCATCCGTTGTCATGCCCTGCATTTCTAGCGCCATCATGTCCGCGTCGTACACGCAAGGGAAGACTGTTGGTGTCCAGCTGTTTCTCGCGAGGATAGCGTGCTTCACTGTGGTTGTACTCGTTCAGTCTTGTTTAGAAGATAGGTGAACGAAAGATAGGAACGCGACTTACTGACTTTGGTCGCTCCGAAGAGCAGACAATCCACATCGTCCGTGATGACGAGATCCAGAGTTCCACGAGCATTGAGCATAGCAAGTTCAGCTTCAGCTTCTCCCGGCGCCTGTTCGTGCATGCACACACCATCGATCAATAAGGAGGGTCTTCATTCAGAGTCTTATGTGCACTCACAAGTCTCCATTCAAAGCCAAACGCTTCGACAATCTTTGTAAAGTCATGTTGAAAGCTGTGCGCATTGCCTGCGATGAACTTGCCGCGCTTGTACTTTGGTCTATGAGGACCATCGAAAACAAAGAGAGGGAGACAGCCGCATCTCGCGAGCCTTGCTACGCGAAAGAAGAGGGTGCGCAAGTGTGGATTGGCTGTAGGAACGACATGAGGAGATCATCATTGTATACGTAGAAGGCCACAGGGCGTACCGCCTGATTCAGTCTTCTCGGAATGGTGAAACCAGGCTGAAGCGTCGACGCCGACCTGCGGCAAGGGCGTTCGCGCTCAGTATGCTCGTAATGAAGTGTATATGTCGAGCCTTACTCTCAAACCCAGCAGCTTGTTTCGCGGCAAGGCTTTGCCAGCTTGAACATCTTGCAGAGCATCGCTGAACACGTCCAGAGCGAGCTTGTCGAAGATTTCCTTTGATGCGACGCTGTGCAGCTCCTTCCACAAGCCTGCGACGCCCATACTTGCGGCAAGTTCAGAGCATCAAGAAGATGGGAAAATGGGGTATCAAAGTCCCAAGTTGGAGTGAAGAAGCGAGACGGGCTGGCCAATTCGTTGGCAACTTGTTGGCAATAATTCCAGGTCAGCTTTCGCGAAGAATGGAATGTCACGACGACACTGGAGAATTCTCCTTGCTTGATCCCTGCGACACGAAGAAGAAGAAGGAGAAGAAGCTGCAAGGCGAAGAATGTTTGGATGCTAGCTGTATGACTAAGCCTGTCCTTCCCCGTAAATGACAAATGACAGCTAGGCACCGGCACAACGGTCAGGCACACCTCCTGAGTGCAATCATATCGAGCTGAAATCGACAGCACTGCAAGCGGTGGTAATACTGTTGATTGTATGATACAAATCGCGCTCGTCTAGTACGCTGAACGCCTTTCGCAGCAATAAATTCGCTTGGGGAATTATACCTAAGCAGCAGATTAATAGCGACCTGTCCCACTCTATTAACGCCTGACCCTGGCGCTCGCTGTATTGCTGAAGACGAAGCGCTTGAAGGGAAGCAAATAGTATCGAGGCTTACATTACGACGGACAGAGTTGAGGCCGCATGCCCGCAGCGATGTTGTCGGTGGATAGCTCGCACTCAGCCAGCTAGTATACAGCTAATAAACTTCAGTCGATGCGTTACCTTCTCACATCACCGTCAAGTGCGCCATTTGGACATCGCACGTCGTTCGGCGTGATATCGATGGCAAGCGACAAGGACTAACGATGGCTAGGTACGACGCTAGTCAAGAGTCGGTCCTGCGGGAGAAAGTCTAACCTACGTAATATCTCACCTTTTCACCTTTGAATTGGAAAGTCAGCCCACGACACATCTCCCTGCCTGTATAACTTACTTGTCAAGCTGGCAGTGCTACTGCTGCTTTGGAAGAAAGCCCATCGTATCAAAGGCAGAGGAGATCTCTTGGATCCGCAGCCAAGTTAGGTCGCTCATCAGTCAGGCCAGTTCTGCTGGGCGATCTTTTTGGGCGAGGCTTTGTATGAATTAGGCGATATCGCAGAGAATGAGCATCATAGGATACAGGAGAACCACTATCGGTGCTACAACCACACCACACCATGCTGGCCTTGGCTTGCTCTGCGCGCCTATCATACTTTTGAGAAAAGCAATTAATCGCACATCATCGTGACAAGCAGCAGTTGCAGCTGCAGGACCAAACAGGTTTTACTTGTTGGGCATACACAGTCAGTAGTAGTATCCTGCCTGTAGCTACCGAGCATATCGTATCATCCAAGAGACCTGAAAACTTACTCAAGCCTGGGGACCGTACCTGGCGCGCCTAGCTAGTCGAGGGAGATCTGTCGAAATCGAAGTGAAATCTCAGAAGGCCGGGGAGCACGAGCTTTCAGTCATTTTTGGGGAGAGAGCTCTACTCTACTCTGGATCTACATATACGTATAGCATTTATTACATACACTTCGTACACATCTCGCTTCAAGATTTCCGTACCTTCAAGGTCGCCGGCGTGGCACGACTCTCGAGTATCAAGTTTGACGACGGGTTTGTGCTCTCCTCAATCTCGAGCCATGATTGTGATGGTTCGCTGACACTGGTAAACAGCAGCGGGTAGTCGTAGCAACATCATCAATCACTGAAGAATCTTCGAAACAACCTGCGCCTTTGGCTTCAAGCGGCTGACACACACGAGCTCGAGCGGGTCGCAGCCCATTGAAAGGGGACAGTCGCAAGCAAGCGATACACACATACGGTACTATACATCAAGGGGAACTTTCTGGTCTACCCTGTCCAAGGATTGCCCAAGACTCGAGAGAGTTTCGAAAAGAACCCCGCCAACTGCTGCACTGCTTCAGGAAGGACGGGGAGACGAAAAAAGCGCAGGGGATTTCAAGCAAACACCACTCGTCAAAGAGTGAATCATATCAGGATATTACATGGTAGACGTCGCATCCTCAATCCCATCCCATGGACCGCAGTTCTCGCTAGGAGGCCAGATGTTTTCGGACAACGTGCAGAGCACTTGCAGCGGTAGCGGCAGCGCTACGATGCCTGCTTCAGCCTGCGGTAACAGTGCTCATTCTGGCTCGTCTTATACCACACGGTCGTACGATCGACATGACACCTCGGCCATCAAGGTGGAGCGCAAGAGGTCAAACTCAGCCGCCTATCCTTCGAGCACAGGTGAGAATCGCATTTACCAATATACCTTGAGCGCGGATAGTACTGATGCATTTTCTCATCTGTTTCTCATTCTGTTTTATCAGCCCCGCCAAGCTCATATCGAAGGCAAATAGGCTCAGCAGACGAAGGCCGGCCCAGCAACTACTACCATGCCGTTCCATCGCAACGGCCAGTCCTCTCGCTCCAAATGCCTTCCTTTCTTCCTGCAAACCAAGACTCGGCGGCTCAGTACCGGCAGGGCAGAAGCTTTGGCTGGAATGGCGAAGATGGGTCTGCGAACAGCGCAAGCTCGGATGGCATCTCCCCTTGTGACTCTTCTCGCACCACAATACAGGAAGAGTATACGACTGCGCCTACGACGACTCTCAACAACAACGACAACCACCTAACGGCAATACCGATGACTTCTTCTGCGAGTGCGGCAACAGCGACAGGGTCTTCGTCAGGGATGGGGCGGGTCAGTCTTACAAACACCTCACCTTTGAAGCCTCGGTCCAGGAAGAGCAGCACAAGTACAAACAGGCCTGAACGGCTCGTCTTTCATCTACATTCGGGCGGCGACGACACAAGCGGCGGTGAAGAGACAAGCACAAGCACTGAATCGCACCATAAGCCACCTCATACTGCTGTTGAAGAACGTGCGACAAGACCTGCTCTTTCTCCGTATCGTTTCCCAAGCTTCAGTAATAGCGCTCCTTCACTCGGACTCGCCAAATTCCCATCGCTTGGACCCGAGCCTCTGACAAGTGGGACACGCCTGGACGTACCTGAAGGCTTGTCTCTGCACAACGCGGACGGAAGTGCACTACTGCGCCTGCCATTGACGCCGCTTGAAGAGGTTTCACCAATGATGACTCTGGACAGTCCGGCAAATATCGTAGACTCTGGCATAAATCCTTTCGATAGAATCAAATTCAATGCATCTTCCTCCTCGTCTTCGACAACTTCTCTGGTTCAGACGCCAAGAGCGGACGAGACGTTTTACCACGCTCTGCTGGAATTGGTTAGGACCGAGGATAGCTACACGACCGATCTGACAGACCTCGTAGAGGTAAGAAAGGGTTCAGCTTGCTCTGGGAATATTAAGCTAATGTCTGCCGCCTTGCCGTGCGATCAGGTCCACTTCAACATGCTGGCCTTTGCAAGCTTTGTGACGGAAGAGCAACGCAACATCATCGTTCGCGATGCAGTTCACTTGCTCGAAATACATCAGCGGCTGCAAGGCAAATTATCGCGAGTGCATGAGGATCTCGGCTGGATTCGAGAGCACGACGAATCCCACGATGGCGTTTCAAGCCCTTCTCGACGGTTCAAAAGCTCCGATGCTACAGTCGCGGAAGCTGCTCGCAGAGTCTCTTCCATCTTCTTGAACGAAGCTGATAAACTCCAAGAAGCATATCGACCGTTCTGCTCCGCTCATACCGAAGCAATGGAGATCACACGATCGCTCATGGCGACTCATAAAGCCGAGTGGGAAGCCTACGAAAACCAATGCACACAATATCTCTACCAGCGGCAATCTCCGAGCACGAGATTGAGGTTTGTAGACTTCATCATCAAGCCGGTGCAGCAGATATGCAGATATCCTTTACTCTTCGGGAATCTGCTGAAACATGCACCGAAAGTCGAATTCTCGAGGAACACGGACCGATTCAGAGAAGCTCTAGATATGATGAAGAGCGTGGCGAAACAGGTGGATGAAGCGCAGAAGATTCGCATGCTAGAAATCGCGACTGTCAAGCTGGCCTTGCGGATGGACGTCCATACAGTGCGTTACTGCCAATCTAATTTGTATTGCATGCAAGCTGACTTGAGTATTGTCTGCGCAGCCTACGAACGCGAACCTTATCAATCACCTCGAGCAAGTCCTGCTGGTTGGCTCTGCTCACATCATTCACACCGATTCAAACATCCCCAATGCGAGCACATCCGTCGTTAAAGCTAGCTTCTTCGGTGTCCTGCTCTACACGACTCACGTTGTCCTGATCCGCGTTAAGAAGACGAACGTCTACGAACCTAAGCACTGGCTGCCACTCCGACTCTTCGATCTTCACAAGGTGCCCGATGGCGAAGGTGGGTGCTTCTATTCCCTTTCCTTCGGACATGCAACTGACCCTTCTTCGGTATTCGTTAGGCTTACTACCATACGCTATCCGCATGACATACCGCAATCATACTTTTGAGATCGGATCGCTATGCCATCAAGAGCAGAATATCTGGGCCGAAGCCATCGAAGATGCATCTCTTGCTACTCGTCGCAAGTTTGTTGAATCAGTCATCAACAGTCCGATTACTCCACCAGCTTCCGCTATCGAGGACAGCTTGATCTGCAGCGAGCCATTAGACACAACAGGCTCTCTAGTCGATACAAACTCTCCGGTATTCAGCGCCTCTGCTTCTGATTGCGGTCACGCGAATTGCGTATCTCCAGATCTGGCATCTGTCAATATCAGCTTGGCGACAGCAGCGAACGCTTTGGCGCCCGCTAGCTCCGCAGGTGTTGGGAGCGATGATGGTCACGCCAGCAATGCTTCGATGAACAGAACACGGCTTTCCCTCAAGCCGCCTGCTCAGCGAGTCGGCGTGGATCTCCGAATGGCCGACTTGATCTCCGAATCTGTACTGGCCGCTCGTGCGCAGAGCAAGCGATCGCATGCCATGCCTCTACATGGTCCGCCTCCCCGTTCTCTCTCCACCCCCGCACACGGCCTGCTCAGAAATTCCGCACGGCCGCACTCCTTCCATCCGGGCGGCTACTTCAGCTACAGAAGCTTTGTAGACAGTACACTGCCGAGGCGGATGAGTACAGCCGAGTCGGATGGGGGCAGACCAAAGATGCAGAAACTCGGGTCAACAGCTTCAGCCAGCGATAGCAGCGGTGCAACAGCCACCGCACCTTCGTCTCCCATCAATACGAATGTCGCTACTCCAGTCAAGCCAGGCAAGCTCGTGAGAAGCAAGACGTCCGCGTTTGGGTCTGAAACAAGCGGTCATAAACCTAGTCGAAGCTTAACGAGTTTCTCGAAACTCAGACGTAGAGCCAACTCATTACGGCCAGAGACGGCTCCGCCCCTTGTTCAAGCATTCAGGCAAGAAGTGTCGACGAGCGGCTCCGGACGCACGAAATCGGAGGGCGGTCACGATAGTCTGGAAGCTCAACAAGCTTCGGTCAATCGAAACTCTTCTACTTCGTCATCCTCGTCATTTGCTTCTTCCAACTCGACTGGACACTCTCAGCTATTGGGCCAGGTCCCTCAGATAGAGACGCCGCAATCGTCCTTGCCTGCTTCGCCCCTGCTCACTCCTGTCGATCTGGAAACGCATACCCGCTGGGTCAAGATCAGTGATGCAATCACCCAATCATTGACGCGTAAGCGGTCATTCGCATCTCAGCGCCCTACTCTAGCTGTCTCGCCCGAGCCGGTCCTAGAGGGTATCCAGCTTGAACAAGCACAGAAAGCGGCTGAGTACATCTATACCGGCAATATGACCAACGGAAGCTTGCTTAGCCGACAAGGTACAACTGGATGGTCTGCTGGACACGATAGGAGATCAAGCTGGGATGCCTGGAACAGGGGATCGAAGACTCAGTCTGCGTCAACCTCGACAGCGGCAGGCAGATCTGCTCCGAACCTCATGCTTTCAGCTGAGAAGAGGCAGTCTAGCTCTGGCTCGCTGTGGAGCATCTTCAGAAGCGAGAACAACTCGCATACTTGCTCTCCTACGCCTTCAATCTACGAGTCTGCTCATGAGGACGATGAGTACCATACAGGCAGCGGCTTCACTACTGGAGAAAGCACCCCCGGAGAAGGCACGCCAGCGATGATGGAGTCGCCCACCTCAGCCAGCGCAAGCTTGCCGAGCACTTCACTCAAACCATACTCGGCCATCATCTCGCCGACGACATCTACGCTGTCTGCCGATTCTCAGAGCAGCAGCAGCACCCTCGTCAAGACAAAATCCAACACGCTCTCTCCTGCTTCAGCAGAAGCCGCAAGGCCAAGCACCCTGCTCAAGCGCAAGCACAGCATCACAGCTCGACTGCGTGCTTTCAAGGCTTTGGGATCTAGCATGACTCCCATGTCTTCAGCATCTCGCTGAAATTCAAGAGATGGAATCCTCAATTCGGGATCGCAACCAATTTGTCCTTTCTCAGACAACCATCCTCATATCATCAAAAACGGACACTGTTACTACGCAGTCAACTTATGACTTCAAGCTTCCTCTTTCTACAATGTTGCGATATTTAATTTTCCACCTTTCACAAAACGTTATTCAGCCGAGAGCGATACGAAATAGATATAGACAAGGACCAGTATATAGGTTATCTTCAAAACACATGGACGATTTCATCTCTCTTTCTCATGGGCTTTCAGCCCGTAATTTAGTTTAGTCTCGCTTTCTTCTTTCTGTATCCATCAGTACATAGCATGGGCTTTTCGAACACAAGGAGGACTAGCCAAAGCCGTAGCAGTAGCACGCAGTAATGAGCAGAGAAATGATTGAGATGTCTTACCTTATCTGTACGCTTGGAGTCGCCTGCAGCATTTTTGCCACTCGCCCTGGAAGGAATTCTTCGAGGGTTGCCCGACTGCGAAAACGCTTAAGTCCTTTCTGGTCCAAACGAAACTCGACATTTCAAGATGAGGTGAGTACTCCTGCAGCGCAGTGTGTAGTGTAGAGGACTGCAAGCTGACTCGTGAGTTCTGTGCTTTTTCCAGCAAAATTTGTACGTTTTTTCGATGCGTTAAAAGGGCAGAGCTAGCTAGGCAGCCTGCTTGATGGAGGAAGCAGGAAGATGCAGAGAATATAAGCTGACTGTCACATGGTATCAATCAGCGGTGTCAAGCGTGCGACAATCCGTCCGAGAGGTCGTCGAGGGCTCCCAGACAAAGAAGAGAAACTTCATCGAGACCATTGAGCTCCAAATTGGACTCAAGAACTACGATGTGCGCACGTCCGTACCGTCACACGTCCTGGAAATGCGATTCTGATATCCTAGAGTTGTCTGCAGCCCCAGCGTGACAAGCGTTTCTCGGGAACCGTCAAGCTCCCCAACATCCCCCGCCCTCGAATGAGCGTATGCATTCTTGCAGATGCTGCAGATATCGACAGAGCAAAGTTGATCGAGCTCGAGTACGCCTCCGTCGAGGACCTGAAGAAGCTCAACAAGAACAAGAAGCTCGTCAAGGTGCCGCGCATGTACCGAGGCTTCTACGGCTGCTGATGCTGTCGTTTCCCAGAAATTGGCAGCCAAGTATGACGCCTTCTTGGCTTCTGAGGTTCTCATCAAGCAGATCCCTCGTCTGTTGGGACCCGGTCTTTCCAAGGGTGAGTCTGCTCTGCCGCGATGACCGTGAGGAGATATCAATTGACAACATCGCAATGCTTCTACAGCCGGTAAATTCCCCACCCCCATCTCGCACGCTGAGGACTTGAACAACAAGGTCAACGACGTCAAGTCGACCATCAAGTTCCAGCTGAAGAAGGTGCTCTGCATGGGTGTCGCCATTGGCCACATCGAGATGACTGAGGATCAGCTCACCGCAAACATCATGTTGTCCATCAACTTTTTGGTCTCTCTGCTCAAGAAGAACTGGCAAAATGTTGGATCCCTCCACATCAAGAGCGTAAGTTGCGAGCGACTGCGAGCATCTCTGTTTACTACTTGCTGACGATGTTCCTCTTACTCTTGCAGTCCATGGGCAAGCCTCAGCGACTTTTCTAAGCGGTCCTTAGCGATCTGCTTTCTTCCCTTACCTTATTTCCCTCGAACACCAAAAATTCCGCCTTTTACCCGACAATACCGAGAAGTAGACCTCGTCGTCACACAAAGCCGTCGCACGCTTATACCCAGGCCGTTTCTTCATGAGACTATCTCTCCCTAGTGGAAAGATTGGATCGTAGAAGCCAAGTCATGGGAAGCCGGTGTCTTTATTCTTGTTGTCGTGAAGGGATGCAATCTAATTACTCCTCACCCCACCATCTACTGCTCTCACTAATGCCTGAGGTGGCCGAGTCTAGCTCGCTCAGCTGATTTGTCTACTACAACAACACTTAGGATGCCATAAAACATCTGTTTCTCAGCTAGCCAACCCAAAGCTCATACAATTCGTCGCCGTCCTTGGCCTGGTCAAAACATCTGCTTCAGCGCTTTCCTTCAGGAATTGTCTGAGGCTAATCCGACTTGCCCTATCGAAGCTCGTGCTTTTGCTAACATGCTCTCTGATTCTCACACGCGGTACGTACTGCAAAGGCTGCATACTCTCGCTTCTTGACGGTGATCCTCGAGCCGTTGTTGTGCCTGTTCCTGTTGGCGAACTTGCTTCTTTTCCATTGCTTTGCGAAGGCGTAGAAGAGCGTCTTTCCGGTGTGTCTGCGTGCTGCTGACATGAATTCGTTACCTTATGCGACGTACGACCGCGATAAGCTTAGTCGACCAACCTTGTTCGATGACTTTGCGCGCCTTAATGTAGGATTGGATTCATCTGAACGAGCGCAGAACATGAGAATGATCAATGCCAGATGCAGAAACAGCGCGTTGTCGCACCTCGCGAGCTGGATGTCAGCTGTGGGCCTTTCTTTGGTGCAGGCGGGCTGAAGGGATCCCATGATGGATCATTGTCCTTGCTGTCCTTGCTATTACTACTGCCTTTATCCTTATTGCTTTTCGAGGCCATATTCTACCAGTGAATCTGGGCTGATCCAAGCGAGCTGCGTCTTGGGCTTGTATCGATTTGTTCTGACTTGCCATCACAAAAACCTTTGTGATTTCAGCTGATCTGCTATGTCTAAACTACGTATACCGTCCACAGTGCAGTGGAATAATGTCAAGATCCTCCGCAAAATCGCGTCCTCCTGCTACCATACCTATGTTACGCTCCACTTTGCACGCAAACGACGACTGAAAGCGTGCTTGCCATTCTTTGTCCACATAACGCTGACTATCTTAAAGCCTTCACAGCAGCTCGTATCCTGCCATTTCCCCTCGCTTTTTCCCAGAGACTGTCCGGCTGCTAGCTGCATCGTGTTACATCAGAGCCCGCCTCAAAACCCACCCACGTTCAATCAATCATGCGTCCTAATCCTATCAAAGCTTTCTTCCTATACACCTTCGGCTAGATTCCATGGATGACCTTTTCCTTTCAATGCTCAGCGTAAGGCTCCGTCGGATCTTTTGTCAATCCAAGCGTCGTGGCAGTGCTCCCACACCACTCGACGATGCTTGCATGCACCAGCACCTCTCTCTCTCTTCTGTCTCTTTCATACACTTCACAGAACAAGCAGCAAAGCAAGACGATCATAAATACCAACACCCACGCACCGTATCAGAGCAGTACTCCCTCATGTCTGCGACCCGACGCGATGATAGCGACAACAAATGGAGGGATCCTGATCATCCTCTGATCCGCAGTGGGCGTGCTTACCCACCCTATCTAGTAAGAGCAATATCACCAGTGCCGTCCAGATCCTGATCTATCCTGTGATGCACCTGCTTGGACTTGACAGGTTCTGATCTCAATCAAGGCCACCCGAGGACACAACGAGCTGGTCTTCGATGGGACACCTGATGACAATATCCGCGAATTCTCTAGGAAGCATAGAGTGACCATTCGTGCCGACGAAAGCATGACAGAGCAGATCCTGAATAGCTGGTACTATTCAGGAAGGTACAACGGAGGCAGCACTAAGCTCGCTCAAGTATCCCTCAATTGGACTGTCCCCCAATGCGAAGCAGAGGTCATGTCGTTTGATGGTTGGCGAGATCGAGATCCATCCCCAAAACCCGGCAGTGTGCGAAGAGAGCCTCATAAGAAGGCAAGGAGACCGTGGCCCCCTTGGCGAAATAATCTACCGTAAAAGCATTGTCTGCTGACAGGACTTAGAAGCGTGAGACCTGTTGGACATGTCGTAACCCCGTAGAGAAGATCGGCGCAATGCAAGCTGATTCCACAAGAAAAGCAGTAGCTTCAACGCACACACCGGAAATGCCGCCCAGTCCACTGCTTTTTGAAGTCTTCATTTCACCAGAACTGCCAATGCTGCGTGGATGCTTGTTGGCTGAGCTCAAAGGATGTTTGTATAAGGAGCGATTGCCTTGATGTCTCTGCTGCCTTTGATAGCCATATTTGATGTTTAGAACCTGTGCCTTCGCCTTGTGTCGATTTCCAGCCAAGATGCGCGTCGGTTCCAAAATCTGGTTCGCCTGTCTGGCGTTGTTCGCAACTAGGTACACCAGTACATTACACAGCTGTATCGCAGCATTAATGGATTTCCTGCTCGAAACAGCGCGCTGGCTTGGACGACTGAAGATCAGCAAGTTTGACCTTAAAACGGCCTCACCTCCGACCAAGGGTCCTGAACCTAATGCTTTGATGCTCTGATGCAGTGAGATATTCGACCTGGTCTCAGCTCTCGAGGCCGCAGAGGGTCCTGGCGTCTCCTTCTATTCCTTCATGAATGTAACACCCTCTGCGACAACTGGCGACATCGCAAAGACATACAGGAAGAGATCCCTCGTGCGGCTGTCACTTCCGCCAGATTGTCCCGAGGATCCAGAGACTAACGTTCTTGAGGGCGCCAGGAACTACACCCAGATAGAGGTGGTGACCCAGCGCGTTTCGCGCGCCTTGGAACGATCTCAGCTATCCTCAGAGACTCTGAAAAGAGAAAGCGGTGAGTCTGGGCGTTCGTTCCTGGTAAATGCGAACTGACAGAAACACTCGCAGATATCATCACTTCTATCTGAACGGTGTACCACGCTGGAGAGGTACGGAGACTGTGGTTACATGACGCATTGAATCTGTGCTGATCTTAGGTACCCAGGCACTGGCTGTACGCTGTCTTACCCTAAGTATGCGCGCATCAAAGCTGATCTTGTTGCAGATTACTACTCTCGATACCGTCCCGGTCTGGGCACAGTCCTAGTCTTCCTCACGCTCCTCACAAACGTCGCACAATACATTGTTCAGTATCTCTCGCGCTACAGCGAGACAGTACGGATCCGTCGTATCCAAGATCGCGCAAAAGAAGTCGCATGGGGCTCAGCATCTGCGAAACCTGCCAAAAATTCAGGCAAGAAGAAGGTCAGAGTGCCGCTTGGCGTTGGAGAATCGTCCACAGCGACTATGACTGTGGAAGCGAGTGGCAGAGTGTGCTTTATCGATGAGGCCGGCAAAGGTGATTCTAAACCCAGACGAACGCAGTACAAGCTGACAAGGTGTATTCAGCTCATCCGCTCGATGAATCGTCTGCTCGCCAGCCGGCTTTCTCGAGCACTTGGCTACCATCGCTTGTGAAGGGAGCTTACAGGAAGATTACGAAGAAGCCAGCAACTATTGAGTCGATACCGCAAAGCACTGAACTAGGGGATGTCGATGCCGTCGTCACGCCCTTGGAAAGTGAAGCGGACTCGCCTACTGCCAGCGGCGCGAACACACCTGTTGGTGATGGCCCCTCAAACAGGAAGATGAGGCGGGCAGAACTCAAGCAGAAGAAAAAGAAGCAGTAATGCCAATCGTTGTTATCGTCGTTGGGCATCATAGATCAGCTTTGGCATTGCGAGAAATACGAATTAGATGTTAATTGGCAGGGTGATTTGGTCTTTGCATTGCTGTTTGGACCATGACAAGTGAAGAAAGCTAGTACCCAGATTGATTACGACAGCCTGAATAACCAGCAATCTCCCACACCCTTATTGCCAGTTTTGAAACCCGAGATCCGTCAAGCCAATATTGGTTTATCGGGAAGCGAAGTGGTCGAGGAGGACGTTGAGAGCCTCTGCAAACATAATTTATGTATCAGCGACCTGCTCGTGTAACAAGCACAATGGGAAGCCGACTCACCAGACTCTTGACCGTAATCCTTGACGACGACGCAAGAGCATCCGACGACCTTCCTTGGTGTACCATCTCTGTCAATCTTGCATAGACCAGCCCATGTTCCTAGAACCTTAGGGTCTGAAACCTTGATGAGGTTGATCTTGTGCTCGGCGCAGAGAGCCTCGATGAGCTTGGTGTACTCGGCTTCTGTGCATGACTCGTTAAGGACACAGAGATGGGCTTGTCTCTTGTCGAGTGCTTTAGCGCATTCTCGGAGACCGCGAGCGAGTCCGTCGTGGATCTGGGAAATTTAACAAACCAAGTAAGCAGGCTTTCTCAAACATAGACTTGATCTACACACCATCGCGTTCTTGAGAACTTGCTGCAGAGCATCCTCAACAGACATCTTTCCTCCAGTCTTGGCTGGTGCAGATTCTGTGACCTCGACGGCCTCGGGTGCGGTGGTCTCTTCTACGTCAGACATGGTGGGTCTGGCAGATTACACACATCAGTACCCAACACATCGATGCTCTGGCCATCGCTGCTCACTGAAAGACGTCCTCGAAGAGTGGTTAGGGGAAATTAGAGTGAAGAAAACGGGAGAAAACGCGAAAGCTGAAGCTGCAGGTACTTCTACATCAGCACAAGAACACTACTCTTAGATCAAGCATGTCAACCTACTTCGCTACTCTTTTTGATGCAGATTCGACCTGGCCTAGCGAAATCTCTCCTCTCTGTCCTTTTGCGAACTTGGAAGATTTCGAGTGGCGAAACCGATGAACCCCTCCCTCTATCCCGGCGAACAGCACCCTGCCGCCTGTCCGAAGACTATTATGTACTGCCGTTCCTTTGCACCTGGCTGTCTCTGCTTCCCTATGTCTTCCCATGGCCTTTTCATGATCTGGATTGGAAGGGACACTAACATATACAGCTGATGCCCTGTCGTGCTGATCGCTGACTTCAACACACTGACAACACTTCGTACTGAGATCTCGCCATGGCCGCAAAGCCCAATCGCTCACTATCATCATCGACCGACAGCAAGCCAGCTACATCTAGGTAGAACGTAGCATCTGATCGGAACGACACGATACTGACGCTCGGCTACATCAGAAGAGCTAGTCGGGATACCCTGAGTCACTCGACCTCGGCCGCTCATTCACTAGAAGCCAAACTCATCTGGAGGGTCGACACTGACTATGAAAGGGGTCCTCAGGAGGATCCCAGTGCAGTCTCACTGTCTACGCTCTGGCAGAGATTGATCGTAGGTTTCGAGTGCCGAGATCAATCCCGCCGTGCATTCGTCCGAGCGTGTGCTCAGCCGCGTCGGCTTACCTTTGGCCTTGACCATGGGTTCAAAAACTTTGACGGCTACTAATACTGCGTCGATATGAATCTGCGAGCACCAGACCCTGACCACACACAGACAGCCTCGACCGAAGATTTTGCTGTCAAAGCCAACAGGCAAAGCTCCCTTACTGGCGAAGCAAGACTGCGAGTGATCCTTCCCGGAGTCGAGAAACCACAAGTCTGGATGCTCAACAAAGTATACTGGTCAGACATGGTCAATGGTATTCCGAGACCGCTGCTGGACATAAGGGCCCTGTAAGAGCAATTTCTCAATAAATACAGTCACGAACGGCTGATGGTGTGATGATTAGACTTAAGCGGCAAGAATATGATATGCCCTTCGTTAGATACCTCACCCTCCGTTTTCCAGCGGCTGCAGGCGTCCCTCGCCCGTCAGCCCCGAATCGAATCACTCCCGACAAAGCTTCAAGAAGTTTGATTGTGAGTAAGATTTTGCAGCCCTAGGAAGTGTCCTTTGTCTCAAGAGCTGACGTACATAAATCACTGAAAGAAAGCACCCTTGATACCCTCTGTCTCGAACACTCCACCAATACCATTTGGCTCTTTGTTCGATGACGACAATATAGAGATTATCGGCATCTGTCTGGACAGCTCCTGCTATGGCATTATCAATTACCACAAACTTTCATGCCTTCGAGGCCCTCGTGGAGGTCCACGTCAAATACCTATTACTGTCAGGCCCTTCTGCAAAGGCGGCTGTCACGATTTCTGTCTTGCTTGCAGGGAGCAGATCGAATGCGTTTCGGTCAAAGATGTCGAACTCTTTCACAGAGCATTCGGACGAAGTGTCGTTGTGACATACGTATACATTTCGAAGATAGCATCTTGAAAATAGCTGTCCGTGTCACATCCTATCGCGTTAAGCCCATCTCGTTGCTCTCCTCACGACGAGTAGAGTCCGAGCAGGGCTACTTTGACGCAAGCCGAATATTCATGCAAGGCTTTCGCTTCTTGCCCTACTTCTTACCACGTCCATACGGAGGGCATGAGTCTCCAAGATAGTGCTACACTGCTGTGACTCATATGTTACAGAGGTAAATACCGGTTTCAGTGATCGCTAGAAGACTGTCTGATCGCGTTAGGTACTCCCAAGCTGAAGGAAACTTTGAATCTTTCACACCAACGGCAGGGGCTGGGGCGAAGCGCCACTTCTTGCCTTCCTCTATATCGTAGATCTCGATGCCTTGGTCGACCGTAGTCGTGTACACCAGCCTTTGTGGATGCAATGCCAAAAAGCGAACGCTCTGAATTGTTAGAAAGGCGCCCGAATGCATTTTCATCTTTTCGGGTAGATGTGCAGTGCTCAAAGAACGTGTCTGAGCAGGCACCGCTTCAATTGCCAACCTCTCCGTGTCATCTTTCTGCCCAAGATCCTGCACGTCAAAGATAGCGAGCTTGCCTCGGGTCTCGATTCCTATGGCAATGTAATTGCCGTCCGGCGACCAATCGAGGTAGCGGGCCCAGCGCTTGCATTCGTATTTCCAGATGACTTCTCCAGTGCTCAGCTCCCATATTTGGACTGTTCCGTGCCCGTCGCTTCCCAAAAATTTGGTGGAGTCCGGGCTGAAAGCAGCTGCCCAGGTCTGCGTGTCGCTCTTGAAGATATGCTGTACACTCCCGTCTGCTGCATTCCAGATCCGGAACGCACCATCCCAGGCGCATGAACCGATACGCTTCTGATCAGGACTGAAGCCTGCCCACATTATAGCATCTCTGTGGCCAGAAAGCTCCAGTTCCACAGATCTTGTTGCATAGTTGAGAACATGCATGTCCCACTTGTCGTCCGAATTGGACTTCGGCCGCTCGCCTGGCAGAATAATGATATACTTGCGATCAGGCGAGAAGGAAGGCGATTGAAAACTGCCCAGCAGCCGTCCAACATGTCGCCTTTGAGGTGGGACTGAGCGGAGAGCCCATAATTCAGTGAAAGCGGACTCAAGAGCAGCTTGAAGGTCGCACAGGTCTGCAGGGGAGGCGGTCAGGCGCATGCTATCGCGCGCGAGGATATCCAGGCCGTGCTTGACGCCTTGCTTGGCAGCCTTGGAAATATTGTCGAGGGCAGTAGCATCTCCATCTACCGAAGGGCCGGTTGATAGGTTCCAAAATATAATTTCAGGCTTGTCGGCCTGGGCAAGGATCCGAGTCTTGCCTAGATGCACGTCGCCTGCTCCGGATACTAGCTCTAATGGCTGAAGGGGATGGAAGATCAAGGTTTCAATACATCCTATGTGACCTCGCAGGGTGCCCCAGAAGCTTCGGGTGTGGAGGTGATAGACGTCAATCTCGTTATCGACGGCCACAGCCAGCAGACTCTCATCGGCATTGACTGATTTGGCCAGCTGCCAACCAGTCGGCAGGCGTCTCAAGGGAATGTGCAGCTGGTCCTCAGTCTGCCCGAAGAAGTGCGTCGAAGTCACTAGTGGCCTTCCATGGCTTGGAACAAAGTCTTCAGCAAGGCTATAGCTCCAGTGTGCGCGAAAGTCATCGGCGGTGAGCATCCTTGGGGTGGTCAAAGGAGGAGAGCAAGAGCTTTGGCCCCTGACTCTTCGAAACTAGGCACCAGATTTCCGGCAAGTTCGCAAACCCTCAGTATAAGGCAAGGCAGCTGACACAGAATGTTAAAGTACATGCATGTATTCAGTTAGGAAAAGAACGGTCCGGAAGCAACCTTCCTTTTTTTCTTTGCAGTCCATTGCGAGAATTCGTCGGGACAGGAAACAGATAATATCGAGAGATTGAAGTAGACAAATATATAATAAGAAGACTTAACTAGCTAGGTGTTGGAATGAAGAAGGGGCGGAGTGTGAAAGGTGCGGGACAACGCAGGTGAAAGTGAGAAGAGGGTGAGAAAGAGAACAGGAAAGCTATTCGAAGGTGGCGTAGTTAGAGATATAGAGAGAGGGAGGAAATAAACATGGGGATACATCAAGTCTTTGCAAAAGGAAGAAAACACGTATATTCCTGCAACCTGTATCCTTTTGCTTTGTTTGAGAAGAGAAGAAGTAGAAAGTAAATGTAGACCGATCCTCTATGAAGAAGTTATCAATGTTCCCTTCCCCTTACATAGCAGTCACACACGCCAAAAGTCTTGCAGCCATCTTTGCAGTCTCGCTATTTGTTCTTTCATTCTTGGCAGGTCGGGGTATAATCTTGAACCAGTATGCACTTCCGGTCATACGTAAAGTCTCAGCCCGCTTTTCGGGACGTTCGTCGTCTACCCTTGTGCCTGAATAGCGGCGACTTGAGCTGCTTGAGCAGCAGCTTGTGCATCCTGGACAGCACCTAGACCTTGTTCAGCTTGATCTTCTGCTCCGTCCACGTTGTGGAAGTCCAAGATCTCAGAGTACATCATGCTGCACGTCACATACACATCAGCTTCAGGTGCTCTTGACCTGTACAAGACGATATCACTCACACTCTCCAAGTATCAACAGGCAGATCAGCGTCGTTGAAGGACCAATCGAAAGCTTCGGCCGCATCAGGCTCGTCGGTAGGATCGTGGTAAGGAGCCAAGTATTCGTGAGCCAATGCATTTGCAGCGTTGATACGCGTTCTTGGATCAAAGACGAGCATCTTGTCGAGCAAGTCTAGTGCCAATGGATCGGCATTTCTGAATTTTTGGGATAGAGGGATGCGCTCTCGCTTGGGCAAGGACTGAACAAAACGGAGGGTCTACAATTGTGTGGGACAAGGAGCGTATGTCAGTAAGGCATGTACTCGAGATACATCGAGCGAATCTAATCGCAAAGGTGGTAAAAAGCAACTCACGTTCTCGCTGCAAATCGTCTTGATTACGTCGTCAGGAGGGGTTCCGAGTAGTTCTGTGATGATTGAGAATTGGTTGACGTCTGTATACAAGCCTCTTGATCAGCTGTGAATACAGTGGCAGGGACTATGCTGCACTAACGATCTTTTCCGGGGAAGAGTGGTTTGCCTTCCAGCATCTCTGCAAAGATGCATCCTGTACTCCAAATGTCGACTAGGCAAGGAAATAATAACTTCAGCCTCATTCTTCTTGCGCGCTAATTGAGGCGTCTGTGCTCACCAGCCACATCGTACTTCTGCCATGTAAGCATGATTTCGGGAGCTCGGTAGTATCGCGTCGAGACATAACCTGTCATCTGAGGATCCTGGAGGCGTGCAAGACCAAAATCACAGATCTTAAGATCGCAGTTTTCGTTTACGAGGATGTTTGACGGCTTTAGATCTCTGTGGATGACGCCTGCCGAGTGTGTGTATTTCAGGCCACGCTGCATGGACATGCTCTTGTTAGTGTAGCTCTATATGAATGTGTAAGGTATCGCTACCCACCAGAATTTGGTAGAGGAAGTATTGGATGAACTGCTTTTCGAGGGGCCTGCTCGTGAGCAGTCTATGCAAGTCTGTGCCCAGCAATTCCGTAACAAAGTATATATCCTCCAATGGAGATATGAAGATATCAGACAAGGAGATGATGTTCTCGTGTCTGATGTGTTTGAGCAATTTGAGTTCTCGGTAGGTCCTTTTCGCGAGAACAGGGGTGCTGAAAGGCTTCATGATCTTCTTGATGGCTACGCTCTGGTTGGTGAGCTGGTCTTTGGCACTGCACACCAGTCCAAATGCGCCCATCCCGACCGGCTGGAGGTCGATGTAGCGGGTGGTGACCTCGAAACAAGTAGACACAGCAAGCAGCGTTAGCGGGGTCCAGCAAGCTCAGAGATATCGACTAGACTTATGTTCCGAAGATGCTGAGCTTGACAAAGTCTGCCATGGCTGCTGTTTCGCTGTCTGGCTGGGAATTCGATGGGTCGGAGGGCTGGCTGAAGCTGGACGGGGAGCGTCGTCAAAGCTGGGTGTAAAGAGCCTTGAAATTGGGTTGATGGATGGGTTATTGTGCGTTTGAAACCTCGTGTAAGGCTCTGCCTAACCCTGTTTTAAACCTTTCGAGTGTTGAGGTTGAGGTTGAGGTTAGATTGCAAGAGGTCGAGCCCATTTGGGAGAAACAATCTATGAATACAAGTAAAGTATTTCTAGCGATAATGTACCAGTGTATCATAGTTTAACAAACTATATGCATGTAAGAAAAGCGAGGCAGGCCTGGCTTGTATGAGCGAAGTGAGATGGAGCGCTAGGCGCGATGTCGTTGTTTCTCGTGTCTGGCTTAATGTTTGTGGAGTATTTGCAGTAGCTGGGTCTACTGAGTCGTGCATGGGTGGCCAGTCCTTGCAGACGACCATACTGAGAAACTCCGACACG
>BCII01000002.1:2252633-2378724 GCA_001972285.1 Erythrobasidium hasegawianum | reverse complement strand
GACCTCCTGGCCAGTGCCTAGATCGGAGCCGGCTAGCGTCGTAGTACTGTTGGACGACCCTTCGGCAACGTTTGTCGAGTCTGGCAAGTTCTGCTGCTCTCTTTCTCCCTCCATTGTCGCAATTGAATTGACTGGTCTTGGAGTTTGACCTGATGCAAAGTGCTGAACCCGCTTTCAGAAACGAGGCAAAGCGCTGACAAACCCTGTTTTCACCAAGAAATCGCGCAAGATATAGCAACACACACACATCAGCAGGCAGTACATGACTTACATCCACTGCAAAGACAGTTTGTTCAGCTCGCATATCGCTGTCCCGAGCAGGATCGACCTTTTCGCCACGCTCCACCTGCGCTCTTTGCGCGTATCCAGGCTCAATACAGTTCTGTCGTGTTACTCGTTACAACTACGTGTTCTTGTTATTACTCAAATATCGTCATTCCGTTTCCTTCTTCAACGTATCTTCGCGCACACCAACATCTTCTCTGCCTGATGTCAGTGCCTGCCCAAACTCTGCCACGTGGGTGAAAGGAAATCGCATTCGCATCGCACATCGCATCCAACATAACAGGTGTATAGTCTTGTTTGTGGTATATGTAAGACCTTTTATAGCTCCTTCTTGATAGAGGCACTTGCTGAAGCTGCCGATTTGGATGCGGCGACAGAAGCGGACGACAGGCTCTTGCTAGCCTGGACAGAAGCTGACGAAAGACTCTTTGAAGCAGCTACACTAGCTGACGAAAGAGACTTTGAGGCTTCTACGGAGTGGGAGTAGGAAGACTTGCTCAAGCTCGACGACTTGCTTGAAGCAGCTGAAGAGACGGAGGAAGCCAATGAGCTTGCTGACTTGCTCAAAGAGCTAGCTGCAACAGAAGCATCATGGGAAGCCTTGCTTGCCAGCGAAGAGGCGGAGTAGGACACGGAGGAAGCGAGGTGGGTGGCAGAAGAGCTAGCGGCGCTCGCGGTGGAACTAGCAGAGTGAGAGACGGACGAAAAGTAGCTAGAGAGCGATTTGCTCGCGCTGCTGGCGGAGAGAGAAGCCTCGTGCGAAGCGCTGCTCAGGGAGGAAGAGACAGACTTGCTGGCGGACGAGATGGAGGATGGGTCGACGCCAGCGGATGAGGCAGACTTGCTGGCGCTAGAGAGGGAAGACTCGGCAGACTTGCTCGCGCTCGACCAGCTCGACTGGGCACTGACGGAGGCGACAGAGGCGGCAGACGAAGCAGAGTGGGAGAGCGAAGTGTAGGCTGACTGAGCAGACTTGGAAGCAGCAGAAGCGGCGCTCACAGCAGACTGCACGAGATATCAGCATGTTATACTGTCAAAAAACGCTGCAAGGACTAACCTTGGAAGCGACTGAGGCGGCAGAGCTCGCTGAGGAAGAAGCGCTGACAGCCGACTTGGAGACTGAGACGCTCGCTACGGAAGCAGCGGACGTAGCAGACTTGCTAGCGACGCTGGCGAGGGATGAGAGGGACGCAGGATCGGTGACACCGGCGGCGAATCCAGCAGCTTCAGAAGCTGCCGACGAAGCGCTCTTGCTAGCCACGGAAGCCAGAGACGAAGCCGAAGCAGAAGCCTGCGACGCATACGGCGCCGCCGTCTTGGAAGCTTGTCCAGCAGCTGATGATCCGGAAGCCGAGATTGTAGACAGAAGATCTTCGCCAGCGTATGAAGCAGAGTTGTATTTACCCTTCAAGCCAGCTTCCTCGCCGTATCCACCAAAGGGAGAAGAGCCTACAGCTCCTCGAAGAAGGGCAATAGCTTCTGCAACCTTATCTTCGGCAATGTGGGTGCCTGATGAGATCCATTCTTGTACGTTTTGGAAAAGGCCGCCGAGACCGGATTGAGTGGACACATAGTTGTCCTTCATCAGTTGGACAAGCTCCGCTCTCTTGCTGTTCATGGGCACGTTAATGCCGTTTGAGCGGAGCCAGCCTCGGATCCTGTTGTCGGTCCATGAGAAGTAATCGTACGTGCGGGAGTTGGTAGTGGAGTAGTGCTTGGTGAAGAGGGTCTTGACCTGGGTACGAAGTGCAATCAGTCACAATTTGTTTCGGCTGTCGTGCGGTCCACTCACATCATCGGCCTTGAGCTGCGCATCAGATTTGATGTAGTTGTTTTTGATGAGCCAATCTCTCATATCAGTCTGTTTCCAGGCCTGCTCAATGTTATCCGGCAGTCTGTTCCAGTTGTCCTCTAGCAGCTTCTCCAATCTATCCCTCTTGAGTCCCGCAGCATCAGCTTCAGCAACGACATTATTCTTTACGAGGTAAGCACGCGCTTTGGCGTCTGACCAGGTGTCCCAGAGACGGTCGTTAGCGGAGTAGTAGTACGTCTTCATGGTGCTGATCAGGTCGTCGCGCTTGGCTTCAGTCGGCGTCTTGATGAGTCCCTTCTTCTCGAGCCAGTTGCGGATCGTGCTGTCGTCCCAGGCCTGGTAGGCACTATCGCGGAGGGAATAGTAGTTGTCACTGACTAGTTTCTCGAGTCTGCAAAACGTACTCATTCAGCTTCTGCACCATTTATCTAAATGAAGGAGAAATCCTACTCACTCGACTCTAGTCTTTTCAGGCGCAGACTTTGACTCTACGAGACCTCTCGAGACAGCCCATTTCCTGAGCTGAGAGTCGGACCACGAGTTGTATGTTGTGTCTCTTGCAGAGTAGTAGTTTCTCTGCATCAGGTCTACGAGGTCGTCTCTTGTCTTTGCGGACTTTGTCTGGATGACACCGTGGTTGACGAGCCACTTGCGCTGTAAGACACCGAGAAGGGTAAGTATAGAAAACGGAGTATTCGGCGGCTGACTTACGATGTAGGTATCTGACCAGGTGTCGTACACGTTGTCGGCAGCATCGTTGTATGTCTTTTTAACGGCAGCGAGCAGATCATCCCTCTTTGCCTCAGCGGGAGTGTTGATGACTCCCTGTTGCTCAAGGTAGTGTCTGAGCTGATTGTCATTCCATGTCGAGTAGACGTAGTCCTTTGTATCTGCGGGAAGGCTTTAGACGGTTTGTCAGAGGGAAATGTATGTAGTGTGCTCACCATCGATGGCAGCTGAGAGATAGTCATAAGCGATCTTTGGAGCGTCTCCAGAGGCGTAATAGGCTTCAGAGATCTTGTTCGTAGCCTGCGACGCAAGCGAGGAAGCCGAGTTTGTAGCCTGGTTTCCGACTTTTGCAATCTCGTCGATTCTCTGCTTTGCCAGGATTCTGAGCTCTTCAGTCTTGGAAGAAGGAGCTACGATGTTGTTCTTGAGCAGGAACTCGCGGAGCTGGGAATCAGTCCAGGCATCTACGATCCCGGAGTTTAGGCCCGTGTTGGACTTGCCCCCGTAGAAGGCGGCTTGGGCTTGAGATCCTTTGGCTCCAATGTAAGAATTGGCGTTACCCCATGCTCCTCGGACCTGGTCTACAAGCTCTTCACGAGTGGACTTGGGTTTGGGGGCCAGGTTATGTTCCTGGAAGAGAAAGGGTCAGGAACAGCCTTTACAGGATTGTCTCTATCTCCGTAGTGCTTACAACCAGCCAATCGTACAGATCAGACTCCTCCCAGTTGTGGTAGGCGGTATCATAGTTTCGTCTGATAGCTTTGATGGCTCGGTCTCGGGTGTTTGGGGTGGGAGTAGGGACGAGAGAGTTTGATGACATCCATTGCTTGATGTCGCTCTCAGTCCTAGAACCGCCGTTGAAATGTCAGCTTTTCAAGGCCAAAGAGAAGGCTGAGGCCGGCCGGCCAAGGGGACCACGTCGACGACTCACCATGAATCGTACGCCTGGTTGTAATTTGATTGAACGAGGTCTTTGAGCTGCTCTGTGCTCAGCTGGCCTGTTAAGATTGTTCATTACAAAAGTCAGGTTCTTTGGTCGTGCATGACGTGGAACCGCGTTTGCTGACCTGGGTTTGGGACCTTGTGATCTGTGAGCCATCGCTCGAGCTGTGAGTTGTCCCAGTCGTGCCATGCAGGGACTGTAATGTATCAACATCGCTGTTTCAGCCAGGGATTGTTGCAGCCGCTGTGCCTGTTGGCTGTCTCCACTGACCGTTTCTCTGGAATAAGGCAGCCTGGGAGACTGACGACGCTGCTATCCCTACAGCGAACCATGTATTGATGCGCATTGTTAACTCTCGTTTGGATGAATTGGTAGAGAGTCAACCTGCAGTTCCAATGTTGCTACCTCTGAAATCTGCAAAGTCGCGAAGCCCTTGATCGCCCTCCAATGGCCATGACGCAATAAAGGGAAGGTACAAGTTGAATACCACTCGGCCAGCAGCATTCCTCATCCAACCCACCCACTCAGAGCAAAAGTCCCAGCTTCGAATCCGGATGGCAGCCTCATTTCATCACTACCATTTAAGATCAAAATGGCCTCTGATGATGCTGATGATGATGGCCTCGACGCCGAAGAAGCAGAACTCGCACGGCTCACTGCGATTGTAGAAGCGAAGAGAGCCGCAAAGAGGGAGAGGGCGCTAAGGGAAGAGCAGGCAAACAGCGGGCTCCTCGTCCCAGCCAGCCCAAGTCCAACAAAGAGTGAGCGCGCATTGTGCACTGTTCATATACGTGTAGTAGTTGGTACGGCTGATGCTGCGAGATCGCTAGAGCGAAAAACCACCTTGAGCAATTTGGGCGACGCGCGACCGGCAAAAACACTCAAAAGGCCATCGACCTCATCGCTTGCTGCAAGAAAGGGAGCTTCCATCCATGACAATGACCAGCAGAGACTGGCTCCACAACGCGTCACCGGTGTGCTG
The DNA here is from genome assembly GCA_001972285.1 of Erythrobasidium hasegawianum. Taxonomy (NCBI): domain Eukaryota; kingdom Fungi; phylum Basidiomycota; class Cystobasidiomycetes; order Erythrobasidiales; family Erythrobasidiaceae; genus Erythrobasidium; species Erythrobasidium hasegawianum. Next base: position 2,373,972 of record BCII01000002.1, on the reverse strand, counting down.
ACAGCTTCTTCCATCACGACTGAGTCCTCCCCAAGCTGATTGATTGACCGATGTAGGCGCATCTACATTGATGGCCGACTTCAACAGCGGCAAGAGCAAGCTTAAAGAAGCTGCTGACAGACGGACAGTCCAGCGAAGCAGCGCGTTCGCAGAAGTCGCGCCCAAACGTCAAGCAGCACCCGCTCCCTCCGTCCTGGCAAAGAATGATAAAGGCAAAGCTAGAGCTATTGGAGAAGATCATACACGCGAAGAAGCGGAAGAGGAAACATCTACAGGGAACAGGCGCAACGAAGACTTGACTCTGGTGAATGACCTGCAACCCGGCCCAAAGGCGTTCAAGGCGCCTATAGGGGATCCTAAGTGGAAGGAATTTGAACCCAACAGTGGGATACGTCTGCGGTGAGTCGATCTCGTTACTTCTGCCCTCGCTCAGGCTAATAAGGAGGTTCGCGACTTTTTAGGAGTCGTGTCTTGCCGCACGAAGAGCTGCAAGAATACCTCTCAGACAGATATCACATTCCACCTGAGCTCCTCTACTCCTTGGTGCGCAAGACGAAAGGCGGGACAGAGTACGAGATGCCTGTCGAAGGCGATTGGATCGTGATAGGCGTCTTAGCCGAGAAGTCCGAGATACGCACCACGGGTCAATCGAATTATACAGCAGCCGCTGCCGCCGAAGCGCTCAAGAAACGAAAGAAAGAGAAGAGAGAAAAAGCGAAATTGAAAGCTGCTGCGAAGAAGAACAAGGAGAACGACGCTGGCATCGACAACCTGATATATAATGAGGCGGAGAGTGATAAGGAATTAAAGTCGAGTGATGGAGAGAATGGCGATTCGTCCGATGATGATGAAGAGCAAGGAAATGGATATAAACCCCAAGCTAGGAAATACGTCTCGTTCAAGCTTATCGATCTACGGCTCAAAGGCGCAGGAGGCGGGACCGGTATACTCAACCTGAAACTATTCGAATCAGACCCGGAGAAGTCTCGTCGGAAGGCTACTGACAACACGGCAGATGAAGGCACAATCATTACGAAGAAGGGGGTAAGATATGAGAAGGAGAATGCGGATGATGGAACTCCGTCCACGAGTGTCAGAACCGAATATAAAGGTGGATCGGGGGGCGCTTTCGAGAAATTCTGGAAGGAGAGGAACGGAACGGTCATCGCTATTCTCAACCCGAGAATCATGAAACCATGGCAGGTGTGTGAATGTTGACGAAATCAAAAACTGCGCATAGTGGTGACTGACTATTCCTATATATCTGCAGTCCGCTTACCAGAACAACGAGAATGCAAATATCATCTCCATCACACCGGAATCAGCAGATTCCATCCTTGTAATAGGTCGAGCCAGAGATCTAGGGTCTTGCACAGCTATGAAGCGGGACGGCAAGCTATGTGGTGCATGGTGCGACACGTAAGTTGATGTCACTTTCTCTTTCTGTCTTATATACTGGATTTCTCGTGAACCAAGCTCATCAGATGATGCTTTGTGTGTGCGCAGCCGCCAGAATCAGAATCAGGTTTGCGATTTTCATATCCAGAAAGCAGTCAAGAATACGCGTGCTGGACGAGCAGAGTTCTTCGCAGGGTGAGCGCTATCGTTGTGCTTACAGGGACGCAAGCTGACGTAGCTCACATTGGACAGGACAAACGGCATGGAAGCTACTAGCGTAACGTCGGCCTTCAGGAATATGCAGAAACATCGTCAAGGAAATGCAGGGTCTACAGTAGTAAGTGGTGGCACAGGCGTACCACGCCAAACGTCTTCCATTCCTTCATATAAAGTCAATTCTTCCCGCCTCACATCCTACGACCCCGTCAACAAGACTGGCCTCCTACCGCGCGATAACGTCTCGAATGTAGACGGATCGAAGACATACGTCGTCGGATCATCAGCTAGTATCGCACCTTCGTCTCGCTTCGGAGGCCGTAACAGCAGGTTTATCGATGGCCCTCCTGTAGCGAAAGAGATGGATCCAAAAGCCAAAGCCGAGAAGAAAGCGCGAGAAGAGAAACATCTACAGCGCTTCTTGGGAAGAGACGGAGGAAAGACGCTTGGTGCAAAGTATCTAGTCAGTAATGGAAAGGCTAAGCTTGAAAAGTCTTCGAGGAGGGAAGGAAGAGAAGGTGCAAACGGAACGGAGAGTGAGGATACGGATGATGCGGGAGTTCGGGGCAGCAAGAAGCGTGTCTTTGACGTAGCCGCTGTTAGAAAGATCGGATGGGATCCTTCTTCTTTGAACATGGACTCTGCAAGCAAGCTGGCAAAGCAGCGACAGGTAATGGGCACTTCTCGTATCTACCAAAGAATGTCACTGATGATGGACATTTCGAATCTCAGCTCGAAGCGTCCAACCTTCTTGGCACAGCTCCTCGTCCTGCGCCCAAATTAGGTCCTGCACCCGGCGCAAAAGTCCGATCTGGCGTATCTCTTCCAGCTGGTGCCCATTCCGAACAGCCCACACTGCCCGCGACAACGGACGATTGGGACAATCTCGATGACTTCGATAATTTCCAGCATCATGCACAGCGTCAATCGTTTGTTGATGATTGCGATATTGCCGAGCAGATGGATGTGGAAGATACGGGATATCTCTTCAGCTCGGACGATGAGCAAGAAGTTCCGCAGGCGAGAAGCGTCTGTGTGTACGACGAGCCGAACGAGAGGGAAGATGATGATGATGACGACTTGGAGATTGAGCCACCTGCGAATGCTTAGTCTCAACCTTCTAAAGTACCATATAAGTATTGTTGTGTCTCAGCTGGGTTTTCCGCATCGTTATTACATCGTCAGCGGCATTCAACCTGGCTTACACGCAAGTCACTTTGAATACAATCTACCTCGCCTGCCGCACTGCTGAAAGTCTGGCCTCTTCGTCCACTTTTCCCTCGCCTTCCGGTACTTGCGATAGACTGAACAAGTTGTTACGCCCTTCTTCAGCTGCCATTTCTTCCTGATCTATGGTTTCTTGCTTTTTCTCGCCTGAAGGCGTCCGCACAAATGTCCTTTTACCGGAGAACCAGTAGTGGGGATAACGTCTTCTGCCAACATTCTGTAGGGGGCGTCAGGAAGATTAGGGAGATTAATAAATCATCCGTGAATGTGCCTACATTAATTACGAGCGCCCAGACTAGCATGAGCAGCGATGATATGAGAACGACGTAGATGAGCCGCCATGACATGTTTACTGCTGGGCCCTGTGCTGATGCTATAATAGCGGTAGCTCCGCCTCTGCAGACGCGGCATCAGCCCGGGTTTCACACTGCATACGCATTGGAGGACCCACGGCGGATGCACAGTGCCCGTTATCTGCATGAGCAGGAGAGAGAGCGCCATTGATAAAGCAGCGTTGATCCAGACTATATGATTGAGTTCTCCAGGAATGATAGTTTCTGAGAGCTGATAATAGGGACTCAAGCGAAAGAGCCTGGTAATGCATACCGCCAATATACAGCTGAGCACCTGTCCACCGACCAGATGCCTAGGCTGTGCAAGAGGAGATTCAATTGTGCCATAGCATAGCACAGCAGAAGCACCGAAGCTTGCTACTATCAAGATAGTCCCGTCGTTTGGAAATGCGGCAGACATGACCACTTCGATGAGGGCTATCCCGCCGAAACTTCCTATTGTAGATAGTATCCATGTCTCATATTGAAGAGGAAGGCGTGCGAGCCACGTAAATGGAGGAAAAGGTAGAGGAGAATAGGGAGCGGATGTGGAAGGGTCGCGGTACCCGGAGAAACGCTGAAGTATGGCAGGAAGTCTTGCTCTCACATCTTGACTGACTTTCAAGTCTGCGACAGATTTTCGAGCCTTTGGAGTCGTGCGGCCATTACTGCTGACCGGCAACTGGCTCGAGCTTTTCCCGCTACTATTGCCATTGAGCAGCCTTGGTCCACTTGCAGCTTGAGTAGCACTGCTGACTCGATGATTCGGTCCAGAAGACGACGCAGCACTACTGCCAAAACCCTGCGAACTTCGGCCCGGCGACAGCGAGTTGGGTCTGTCCAAAGAATCTTCACGAAATGTCAGACGCGAGCTGCGAGCTTGAAGCGCAACAGGAGGCTCCTGTACACCGTCTTTGAGGCCATTCATCGCTGTGCTGAAGTCGTTACAAGGTCAAGCATAGCAGAGACCCGCGGGAAAGCATTGCAAGAAAGTAGTCAGGAGACTGAAAATGACTATAAATACGAGCTATCTTATTCCATCCACTTTCAACTTACTTAGGTACACCTTTATATCCCTATCTTGTACAACACGGCCGAAAGACGCCTACGGGCTAGTTATTGGAAAGATGAAGCACTATGAAATACGCGATGCCAAAAGGCTACTCTTCATCCCACTGCTTGACGATATTAGACCGTCTGATCGCAGACGAGCGGGGCGTTGCCGGCGCCAGAGACTTTCTCGAAGGCGCCAACAACTGCGATTTCGCCTCCATGCGCAAGTCATTCGGCATAGTGACCACGATCTCTCTATCATCTCCAAATCTGAAGTTGTCAGCGACGATGTTATCGTCGTATCGCTTAATCTTGTATTCGCGAAGCTTGCCAGCCTTGACGGCTCGGAAATTGAATGCAATGACATATGGTCCAGTGGATGTGACGATAGTCTTTTCCATGTCACCTCCACCCATTCCGGTATTGAACCTGGTTTAGAGCTGTTAGCGCGAGTCTCTAGATCAGCGGAACGACTTACTTGGCTGGAGTGAAACTGAGTTCGCCAACGTAAGCTGCATGCTCTGGCTTGAGTGTGAGCCGATGCGGTGTAGGCTTAGCATCGGCTGGGAAGCTGCGATCGACTGTGACAGCGAGATCAGCAAGTAGCTTGGTGGGAGTCTAGGCTTCCATGGCTTACATCCTGACTGTCCAGCATATCTACCGGAGCCAATCTTGGTATCGATGAAAAGCAGGTACGTCTTGCACGTCGCAACGATGTATCTACCATCAGCCGTGACGTCTACACCAATGATCGGAGATCCAACAGCGGGCAGAGCAGTCTTTGCGTTCTTCCCGATTGAATCAAACAACCGTAGTTCTCCCTTGTTTGAGGCAACAGCAAGTCTACCAGACTCTGTTGTCGTAGCAGCGGAGAACTCGTTCTTGCCAGCGTACTGCTTGTACTCGGAACTGACGAGTTTCTCGCCTGCTAGACGAGGATCTATCCGGAAGACTGCATTGTGTGATGTTCCAATGAATGTCTGCTGTTGTGTCGTTTGTGCATACTTGCTATCCGGCAGGAAGTTGTTGACGTCGATGTTGTCAGAGACTTTCCATTCATCCACTACTTTCCCAGTAGTCAGATCGAGACGATAGAGCGATCTTGGGTTGATTGGATCCGCAAGGACCATCGTCATGTCTTGGTCGTGCAGCATCACTTTGCTAGGTGTAAAGGTGTTCTTGGCACCTGGCTTGCCAATTCCAGAGATGTTGGTCATGAACTAGGAAGCACAAGTCAGCGCTAAAAGTCAAATCGGCTTGTGGACATGCTCACCTTCAATTTCTTCCCGGATCCTTTCTCATTCTCAAACACGCCGATCATGTCCCCTCTCACCACGAAAGAAAGACCTTTGTAGCCAACAGCCAGTAAGGAGTTCTTTGCTTTCCCTGTCGACCTTTCATCTTCCGATTCATCCTCCGTTGATTCTTCCGTCTCTTCCTCTTCCTCTGAATACAGTTCTTCCTCCTCAAATTGCTGTGCAGGCCGGTCTTCCTCCTCATCTTGCTCCTCTACATACGGTTCTGAGTCTGTCATTTCCACATCGTCCGTATAGACGTCTCTGTTGTACCTCTGTTCATCAGGCTTGAGCTTATCCCATGTACCCAGTCCATTCGAAGACTCGAAAATACCCTGCGTGAAAGCCTGGTTCATTTTCGAATATGTCTCATGGTCTTTGAGCCGCAGGAGCCAAGTGAAGTTTTGCCCAGATTTCTCATTGACAAAGCTGATGATGACGCTCATTTGCTCTGCTGCGAAATGGATAGGTAATTGTCCATCTACTGGCGTGCTGATCCAGATGAACCCATCTTTGCCAGCGACTGTGAGCCAGCATGTGTATGCTTGTTTCGATACTAGCCATAGAGAAGCTAGGACATTGGCTTCTTGAAGCATGAACATCGCTGTAGCCTTGTCAAACAGGTTGATATCGCATGTCTCGGCCAGCATCATCTTGCGTCCATCAGGCGGGTCGTATGTCGCGTCTGCAATCTCTGCTTGAGTTGGCCCGGCTTCCAGCTCTGGTTCTGGTTCCTCCACCTTGACGACTGGCTCTGGCTCGTATTCTGGTTGTGATTCCGTCTCTGGCTCCTGTAGAGTAGGGTACACCCGCTCGACCACCTCTGGAGTGACCGCTCTAGCTTTGCCTTTCGAGACGACCTTGATAGAAGACGGCGAATCGACTTTGTTGACGGACTTTGGCGTAGTTTGCTTTGCAGTCGAAGGCGGCTGTTTGCCTTTGACTGAAGCGGGCGTACCATAAGCGGAAGATGTTTGTGGCGGTGATGCGGGTGCAGGCTCGCTGTCCAGCTTGAGCTTTGATGCTAACGAAGTCAGCTCATCGGCTACTTCATCGTCTGACGAGCTTGGCGAAGCAGGTCGGAAAAGAGGCTTCTTGCTCTTCTTCGGCGAAGGCGTAGCTGCGGTGGAAGATGCACGAGGAGCTGGGTCTTCTGATCGGATCCTGGAGAACGTGGACATTTCAGGTTTGACTTCCATTTAGACATGAACAGCCTGGTGAGGCACTACCTACTTGTATTCGCCAAGTTCTGAGAGCGTAGCATCTTTCGAGTCACGGTTATAGTCTCTTTCCCACATACATCTATACATGGTCGTTTCAAAGTCCTGCACTCCATTCTTTGTCGCATCACCATCCGAGACGAATAAGAAGCTGTCTTCTTCTTCTCCAGCGAGGTCCAGCCATGTGAACGCTGATGCGCCAGGTTTATCGGAATCCGTCTCGCTGGCTGGACCCACTGAGAAGTTCATGCGGCCATCGATTAGGAATACATACTCGTCCAGAGCTGGCAGAAATCACGCGTTAGCTTGGCGGAGGGACAAGTACATGGGAGATTGGAGCATACTCTCTGCATCATCGTCTAGGAGCTGAGCTTCTTCTTCGGTAACACTTCGATTGACGACCAGCTCGTACTGGAACGGCTGTGACGTGCGTCTAATGGACGCGATGGCCGTCTGGAACCTACAAGGCTGTATCAGCATGAATATACCATTCTGAAAGTGTCAGGCTGGAACGCACAGACACTCCTTTGCGCCCTTGACAGTCACCGTCGGTCTCACGAGGTAGAAGCATCCGTCGAGGTTTACGAGTTCAGTCTTTGCGTTGCCGGAGCCAGTGACCTTGTCGTAGACTGCATGAGTATAATTGAGATTGAAGAATCAGTTTTCCAGGCCTTGACATTTGGCAGCTAAGATGCTGGCCGTTTCTTGGGCATGAAACGTACGGCTCTTGAACTGGTAAGAAGGTAGCTTGAAAGCGTCAGCAGGTGTTTCCCATCATGTATACTTTGTACATAATCACCATAAACATATTCGCAGGCCCTGTTCTCCCGACGGTTAATTCGGCTCGAAGACAAGGTAAACAAGAGCGAAAGAGGGTCGCCTACGTGGAGTCGAGGGCTCATATGACATTGCAGAACGACTACCTACTGCTATGCGCTACAGTTGCAAACCACTGAAATCGTTCTACTGCATTCTAATCTCTATATCTGCACTCTAAGGTAAGTATTGCTGGCATTGCTTTTCAGTCTGCTTTCGGCTCGTCTTGGGTAAGCCAGTCCATGATTTGCACAAGCGGTTTCCCACCCGTGATGAGTGCTTCCCCTGAGGTTCCCAAAATCAGCTCCTCTTTCAATGTAAGCATATTCAACTACACGTACCATGCGCAAGACCTCTCAGGAAGTGCAAGTTCCCTCCATCTTCTACGTACTTCGCGCCGTGGTCTTTCAGATAGCGCGCTACTCGTCCAGCATCAAGGATGGCATCGTTCTCAGCGAGGAAGAACGCTGTCCTGTATGGGTCTGTAGGCTTGGGGATCCTGGATCACACGAAACAATCAGCACTCTCACTCGCTATTCAGGTCAATATAGAGGAAGTGAAAAGCTGACTCTTCGAACCAGAGTATGTTGGCAGACCAATCAAAGTACCGCTGAAGTAGCAGTGCTATCCCGAGTTCTTCGCCTACATAGTACCGCATAAGAATCTCGATTCCTGTTTTGGGTGTTCGGTAGAGGAAGTTATAAGCGACGCTTGGTTCCCAGAGGCCTATCCCCATCGTGAAACAAAATCTTGCGTCAGTGCTGCACCAGCTTCTAAGGCGCGGCTGTAAAAACAAAAAGATACACACAGAAAGTGACAGGATCAATAAAACACGCTCTCTTGACGAGTTCGGGACAGTCTTTCAACAACCATCCCGCGACGATCGTTCCATTTGAGTGACTGACGATCGTCACACCCTCTCCGAAACCCCACTTCTCGACAAGGGCTTTCAGGCCAGCTGTCGTCTTCGCTTTACTCGGTGGTTTCAAGTGGTCAGGGTGGAAGATATCCATTGATAGATGGGGCTGTAAGAGGAGGATCATCGGCCTTTTCTGTAACGAGGGGTGTTGTTCAAAGTACGAGACTATGGCGGCGTATTGCGATAGTCCCATTCCTAAACCGTGGATGAATAGCACCGGTCGGGTCTCTTCTCCTCCTGCAGTCCAATTTGCGGGTATTCGGATGTAGTACTGCAATCCGCCATGCGTGTGCTTGGTAAAGCCAGCACGCTTGATGCGTCCTTCGATGAGCTTGTTGAAGAAGCCTGTCACCAAGTACTTCGCCAGAGGCCGTCCAGTCGCCCGCACAGGGTCCAAATGAAGCCTGATAGATCTGACGCCTTCTTTCCTTCCTTCTGGGAGTTTGTATCCAGCTCTAGCTTCCATCATGTACAAGCTCTGATGCAAGAAGCCAAGTTTCCCACTCGTCTCCTCGTCAGAAGGCGTTTCGTTCATTATCTCGGCTGCATCTGGGATGGTCTGTGGGAGCTCCGGCCTGCCTTCTTGATTATACTCGCGCACTACGTCTTCGAGAGATAGAGCATAGCATGACCATGCCAACCATTCAAGCACGTTGTCCCGTTTCAGGTCCTCCCATTTTGTGCCCATGAACCAGTTCTTGTACATCTCTCGCCATTCTACAGCTCGCGGATCGTCTTTAGATAGAGGTCGAGATTGATCCAGGAAGGACAGTTGACTGAAGTTTGCGTTCGAGAAGGTTGCTCTTCTCAGACGTGGCTTTGTCACTTGTTGAGGCGACGACTGTGATTCGGGCTGCAAGTTTTTCGAGATGGCTTCTGGGCTCTCTACCTTCATTCCGTTCTCCAATGCGCGAGCTAGTGTCTGCCTCAGGAAAGCTCTGCTATAAGCTGGCAAGGGCGTAGGGTTCTGAGCTTGAAAAGCGAGGTAGCGATAGTAGAGCGAGAAGATGCATTCTGGGACGATGTAGAGAAGGAGAAGGAGATGTATGGGAAGCGGGATGCCGTGAGTCCATGATTCTTTCCCTGTCCAAGCGCAGTCGATAGTCCATGCCAAGTAGGTCCAGGACATGGGAGTGATGGCCCATACGATGAAGACGAGCTGCATACATTGGATCGACAGGATCAATACTGCAGATTGAAGCTTTGAAATCGCTGGAAAGATCAGCTTACGAGCCTGCAGATTTCCGGCGACCATTTGAACGTGTTCTTTGGCGGGCCGCCGTGTTGGATGACTGGATCATCAGGCTTGAAGTGCTCTCCCTTGCTGTCGCCGTTTGTATGGTCCATTGTCAGTACCGTCAAGTCGATGAAAGCCCAACCCTGGAAAGCATTGAAGATCCTAGATGACCTACCTACCCCTATCGCTTCTCGTGACGAGGTTTGTGATTTTCAAGATTTTCACAGCTTTTTCAGTCAAAGGACAATGGTTATGGGAGAAGACGACGACGAGCAGCTGCAAGATCTGGACGCAAACATCGCATTGAGCGCAGAGCTGCACGCTGCGAGCCAGGCTGGCGACTTGGGAAAATGCAAAGAATTGGTAGAGCGAGGCGCACTGGCTTGGGTGCAGGATGACATCGGATGGTCTGCACTACACTTTGCAGCGGGTAATGGTCTGCCTCATCTACACATCTCGACTTCATCTCGCTGATTTCCGGACTGCAGACGCCCGAAATCCCCAGCTCGTCCAGTACCTCCTCAGACACGGCGCAGTCTGGAACCTCGTAGACAACTTGGGCTTTGTAGGGTCCACTTCATAAACACTCTATATGAAGCTGAGACCCTGCGCAACAGACAGCCGGCGATATAGCCTATTCGCTGAACGACAAGGAAATCTACAGGATAATCGTCATGGAAGGCGTACGCGCAGAGATGCTTAAAGCCGTCTTGGAGGCGCAGTCTGCTTCTGACGTTGGCGAAGATGAAGATGCTGACATGGATAAAGAAGAAGAAGAAGCCGTCGAGCTTGTCGAAGAAGGAGAAGAAGAAACTGCCCAAGCCGGACCTTCTACCGCATCTAATAACAAAGCCTTCCTCTCTTCCAGATTACGCTTTGAAGGAAGCGCAGAGAACGGCGATGAGCGGTGTATAGACTCTGAAGGAAACGGCGTAATGATGGGCTGGGAACTACCCATCATGGTCGAGACTGCCCGACTTCTATGTTCAAATCGCGAAGACTTAGAAGATGATGGGCTATCGGTCTTGAACGTCGGATTTGGACTCGGGCTCGTGGATCAAGAATTACAGAAATACAAGCCCAGAAGACATGTCATCATCGAGCCGCACCCGGATGTGCTACAGTATGCAAGGAGTAAAGGATGGTATGAGAAAGAAGGAGTGGAGATTTATCAAGGAACGTGGCAGGACTATCTGAAAGCTTTTGAAGCGGGAGAGGTGCAGGCGGAGTTCGGTGCGATATACGTGCGTATCTTCAATCATATAATCTACGAAAGGATAATGTTAAGAGATATCTCTGCAGTTCGATACCTTCTCCGAACACTACAAAGACCTCCACTCCTTCTTCGACTCCCTTCCCAACTTGCTGAAAGACGACTCTTCCCTCTTCTCCTTCTTCCACGGTCTAGGAGCTACAAGTCAGACGTTCTACGACGTATATACCGAAGTATCAGAAATGCATCTACGCGAAATAGGGCTGAGCACGAAATGGTACGAGGTTAGTATGCTTGATAAAGGAGAAGTGACTTGGGAGGGCATAACTAGGAGATATTGGAATATCCCGGGAGTCTATAGATTGCCAATCTGTAAGTTGGACTTTTAAAAGAAAAAGTACAGTAGCTGTTCACGTTGTTGTTCTATTGCCGCATAATGGCGCGGACACCATAGTGTATACGAACAAGTCCTCGATCAGGTGCACTGTTCCTCTCCTTTTTTCCCTCTTCCCCCTCTCTTTGTCTTTACCTCTCTTAGCCTCTCTCTCCCTTCGCCCCCCTAAAGCGAATCAGCGCAGATGATGACACTTCAGACGGCGGTGCACTTGGTCTCGAGAGTACATCGTTATGGACGCCTCTTCGTCTTCACCAAGCATCTGAGGTGTCCAATCCGCAAATGTTAGCAAGACGTCGAGATGAACTGCCTACGCGAATGCCTCGTGCAGTTTGTGACTTCAAAGGGCCGAGTTCTGTTTCAAGCGTACTGTCTCCAACCAAACAATTTCTGTTTCTTCCGACATTATCCTGCCAGCTTATACGAAATATGATCCGGGCAGAAAATCCTTCCACCGGTTGACCCCTCGATGAAGCTGGCACACGCAGGTAGCTAATGTAAACTGAGTTTACCTCTCAATTCCGAATTTGGCAGATCCCTTTCCGCGTCTTTTCCCTTTCATCTCCTCCTCCCGTATACTGAGCGGTGCTTAGCAAGTAGGTCCGACATCAGCAGACTCCGTAGATCTGGCCATGCTAGTCTTCTAGCTAAGATGAACGGAGTCAATCAACTACACCATGATGATGAGGACGAAATACTCGATGAGTCGGCGCTGAGCGACAACTCGGACTGGGAGACTATCTTTTCAGATGACTCGTACGATGAGCTGGACTATGAAGATGATTATGAAGAGGAACCAATGCCGCTGGACGCTACGCACTTCCAATACGCTCATTCAAACGAACCGGCATCATCAGCCAAGACCGTCACGCACATTTTTCACTGTGGGCTTTCAATAAATGACGAGCTGCGTATAGAAGCATGGCTCGTCGAATCTTCGCCTGCCCCTATGCCACTGGAAGTCGAGCTGGATTTCGGTGACATGCCTTTCGAGGACTACGAGGAGGCTGCCCGGCCTGTCGTGACTTTCATGGAGCACAAGATAGATAGGCATACTATGACAAGGAGTCTGAAGAAGCTGTTGCAACGGAGGCATCTCAGGCGGGTAAGCGAGATGGACGCGCTCGATGAGCTTTCGGGGGGTGCGGTTGAGGAGCAAGATATGGCACTCTGAGCATGTATGTACACTACACAGCGAGCATGATCCTTGAAGGGCAGTAAGTTACGCTGTGATGGTTCTGTCATCGCTGTGCCTGAATTAGTGTTGTTTGTTCGATCACTTGGGAGCTCGAGCCAGCTTTTCTGGATTTTCGCAACGGTGACGGCCTGTTCCCACCAACTCGCTATTCACCAGATCCAAGCTCATCGCCTCTTGTCTTCGGTCCAACTCCATCGACATCAGCGCACCACATCCAGCACATCCAGCAGGCAACCACGCTCATTCAAGACAAGACAGCATCCTATAGACCATCCATCAACATTCCCAGTCCAGCTCGAGCATCCATCTCAGCAGCTTTTGAACCATCCAAATCCCAGCAAGTTGAACGGTACAATGAAGTCGACCATCCTCGCCGTCTCCCTCCTCTCAGCTGCGACATCCACCGTCCTCGCCCAGTCTGCTGAATCCAGTCGTGAGTTGGGCGAAACAGCGAGCGGGCCCAAAGCGAGAATGGGCAACCAAAGGAGGTCTGAGCTTACACATGTATTGTGTGTATACATACAGCCTACATCCCAGACTCTGGCATCAGCGACAACTGCCGCAAGTTTCTCGTAGACCTCGACAGCAACGCCCAGCTAGCCACGTGCAGCAATTCCCTGTTGACCGCAACCTCCCTTTTCTCACCCACTGGAGGAGCATCAGCATCTGATGCGTCAAGCGCAGAAATCACAACTGCACTCCATCAACTATGCGCTACATCGAGCCAGTGCTCAAACGCAGTCATCACGAAAGCTCTGACCCAGTTTAGCGGAAACTGCTCGGCAGAACTCTCAGCTGGCAACCAGCTCGTCAAGTCAAACTACGATGTCCTATACGTCCTCAGCCCCTTCACAGACGCCGTGTGCACAAAGGACGCTACGACCAACAAGTACTGCGCTTTGGAGATTGGAGACGCACCAGCCCCTTCTACAGCAAACAGCAGCTCCGTCAGCAACGCAACTCAGCAAGCCACGCAACAGTTGACTGTCCAGACATACAAAGCTCCTCATTTAGAGCTGTCGGATCTCTACGTCAGTATGAGCCAGCTTGCGAAACGAGCAGTCTCAAACCTCGTAAGACGCACGGTCCATGCTGGAGCTGGAGGAAACGCGCACGGCCACAACTCTCTCAAAGCCCGTCAAGCCAACTCTTCCACCGCAGTCACTCTCGCATCGTCTTCATCAGCCGGTGATGCCAACGCGCTCCTTCCCAACTCGACCACCTTCAGACAAAACAACCTCGCTTTCCTCTTCCTCTCCGGCGAGATGTCATCTGCTCAGCTCTGCACAAGCTGCACCAAGAATGTCCTCGCTTCATACGTCGCATTCGAGAATGACTTCCCATACAGTGAGTTTCCACGCACTTTTCTCTTGTAATCTGCGCCAAGCTGAAGCATCTCTCGCGCGTCCGTCAGGCATCGGTCTTGCCAACTCTCCTATCCTGGGAGGCCAAGTCGCTCTATGGAAAGACATTGGCGCAACTTGCGGATCTGGTTTCCTCTCGTCCATCACCGCTCAATCAGGAAGCAACATCTCTTCAGGCGCTTCTCAATCCTTCGTCCTTTCTACCGGCGCGACTCTTGGAGCAGCTGCTCTCGCTGCCCTCTTCTTCCTGTAGACGGCTCATGCAGGGGAGATCTGCCCTTGATGGACAGCGTCCTACTAGTAGCGTTTCTCATCCCTCATCCAAAATACCTTCTGTAATTTGCACATCTCATACCATTTCGTTCTGATATTAAAATCCTCTCCTTCGTTTTTATTTATTCGTATCTCGTTTTTCTGCTTTCTAGCTTAAAGGAAAGGGACATTGGAAGAGGGCTTCTTCAGAATACTGGGAAGGGTGGATCTTTCTCTTTCTGATGTTTCTAGTTAGCCAGAGGCAGCCTTTATACTCTCCATTCTCTATCCCTTCAGTTTGAGCTCTGTAGCTTAGTTCACTCTCCTTTCCAGCTAGCCTGCAACAGCTACTTTAACTCGTATACAATCGCAGTTTGATGATTCTTTGATTGCCAATTTGTCGTGTTTGGCTTGTTTGCCATTACTTGAACTGGTCTGATGCAGCCAGTCGATGCACCTTGCGGCTGGCGGAGCATACGAACTTGAACTGAATTCTAGGGACAACAACAACAATAACGACGACGACGCCGACGGGATGGTCAACATTCAAGGGTCGTCGGAAGCCAGACCGCTGCTCGAGAACGGCGATGATCCTAGAGAAACGATACAGAAGCCGCAAGATGGCAGTCATGACAGGCCGACGACGACGGCGAGGAAGGAGAGAGCTCTAGCTTATGGCTGTTTCTTGGTCCTGGGCGTAAGCTGAGACACGTCCGATATCGCAAGGACGTTGATCTAGTGCTGATCCATCATGACCAGGCTACCGTGCTTCTTCCATGGTAGATCTCTATCATATCTGAACACCAGCTGCCAGCTTTGACCCTCGAGAATAATGATTATAGGAACCTCCTTATCTGCATAACGCCCTATTTCACCTATCGCCTGCGCAAATCTGCCTTCTCAAATACAGCTTCATCATGGATGCCCTTCATCTACACAATAGGCAACTTGGTGTTCCTGATCCGCGCCATGTTTGCTCAGAAGAACCTCGGCTTTCAACGCGTGAAACAGAACGTCTTTTGGTCTATTGGATGGTTGGGTGTCATCATATCTGTTCTGATCATCACGGCAGAGCTGGTATATATCCCGCCAACTATGTTCTTCCTCCTTATGATGTGCGTCTGCCTACAATCTCCCTACATAAGCCAAGCTGAAGTGCCGTTTGGTAATGCAGGATCATCAGTACTATCGCAGCGGCTATATGTGCAAGTCTGCAAAGCACTTCCGCTGCGCTAGCATCGGTGTTCAAGGATCCAATCTACCTACAAGCCGTGATGAGCGGACAAGGAGCAATAGGATGTGCAGTCGCAATCACGCAATTCCTCTCTGCCCTACGAACCGACAGTACCAAAAATGACAATTATCAACAAACGGACGGCGATAGGATCTTGAGCTCTTCTGCGATTTTCTTCATGGTCTCGCTGGCGTTTACAGTCTTTGCGGGCATAACTTCTTGGGTACTCTTCAAGCTCCCTCTCTACGAACGCGTCATAGAACATACGAAAGATACTGATCAAGTACATCGAAGCGATATTACCTTCACGAGCGTGGATAAGAAGATCCGGAACCTGGGCCTCTCGATAGCCTTCATATATACAGTCACTATTGGCCTCTTCCCGGCCGTCACAAGCAGCATCACGCCCGTCAATGCCGAAAGTCCCCTCCTTTCTCCATTGTTATTCACGTCCTTTGGCTTTATCGTGTTTAATTCGGGCGATTGGATAGGAAGAGCTCTGCCAGGCTTCAAAGCCTTCGTATTCACGAATAAGCGTGGACTGGTGCTCGCAACGGCCGCGCGCATAGTCTTTATTGTCAGTCCAGAACAATATTGTCTCTACCAAGCTTCATTGCTGAGTCTGATTCGTGCTTAGCCCCTTTTCATGCTCTGCAATGCGCAGAATACTGCGCATCAGCGGATAGCACTCTTCAACAGCGATTCAGGTACACTTTTGTCCTTCGCCTTCACCTTGCTCGGCAAAGCTGAATGAACACGTCCAGTATATTTCACAATCATGCTGCTCTTCGCAATCTCGAACGGCTACCTCACATCGCTTCTCATGATGCGAGTTATAACGGACGAATCGCTTCTACCGAGCGAAGTGGACATAGCAGCAACGCTCTCCATTCTGTATTTGACAATTGGCCTTGTGGTGGGCGCAGTATTCAGCTTCGTGAGTTCGAAGCCCTCACATCACGAACACTGTAATTGAAAGTACATGTCCAGGCTCTCTTGGCGATCCTTCAGATCTTATGATATCCCTGGTCACGGTTACTTTGCAGCTTGTACAGTTAGTTAGTCACTACTGTTGTGTAAATCTATCATGCAGCAATAACAGCATCATTCGCCTACAGGCCACGCTCCCATCCACAGATTATGAAAGAAGCATTGCCGTGGGTTAAACAGCTAAGCGAGGAATAAATAACAACGCCAGTCCTGGTACTGGATTGAAACAGCAGACAGCATCTATCTATTACTCCAGCGAACAAACCCTAGTTTCTCGCGTTCCCTTATTTATACATGAACTAGAAAATGCTGAAGGTAGAGCAGTCAGTGAGTCTTTTGCGTGTTGGAGGTATCTTTGATGTGCGTAACATTCTATGCACTTTGCACAGGCGTAGCTTCTACCTGAGCGGGACCCGCCATCGGATGTAGCTGCAGGTCTTCTCCGTTATCCAAGCTATCCAGTAAGTTCCTTACAAGCTGTTCGTCAACGTCTTGCGGCTGTAGTCCACATCCCAGCGCAATGACCTTTCGATACTCATTCATTTTATCTCCCGTCCCAGCTTCAGCTTGTAGATTGACGTAGCTGTCGAAGAGCTCTTTTCTCGTTGTTCGGAGTTGACCGAGCTGGTCTCGTGCCGATTGAGTTGCAGTACCCAGTGTCTCAGACCCATTCGGAGCTGAGAAGATATTGTAGATATCCGCAGGGATGTCGTGCTGTCCTCCGTTTGAAGAGCCATTGACCCTGTTGAAATTTACTGTATGCGAGGCGTATCCATCCTGCTCGTTCTTGATGATGTTGACATATGGTTTCTGTCTTTCTTCCTCATCCCGGACATACTTCTCCCAACCTAGTCGAAAGCGTTTGCCCATACGATCTTTCAGCTCGTCCTGCAAGGTAGCTTCTTTCGCTTGGTACTCCTCCAGAGAGTCTGCTTGGCCCTTGAGGCTAGCAGACACTCTTTGCGACTCTACTACTTCTGCCTGAATGTTGGCGAGCATGGCATGAGCATGCGCGATATCTTTTTCTTTGTCTTCGAGTTCGGCATCGTAGGCTGATGCAAGAGACTCGAGCTGCTCATGCATCTGCGGGACGATCTGTCCCGAGATGCGCTGTCCAGCCTCAGAGTAATGCAGATGATGGGGCATGGACGGATGCAGCATGGGCATTTGCTGATATTGGGGAAGAACATGCAGTGGCTGGCCAGGCGCTGGGGCATAGTATCCATTCGCTTGCATTGCGCCTGGCTGATAGGCCAGGTCCTGCGACTGACCCTGTTGAGGCTGCATTGGCTGTTGCTGCTGGAGTCCAGCAGAGGAAGGCTGCATCTGCATCCCTTGAGCCATACCATCATGCATCGTAATGCTACCCGGCTGCCCAGCTAGATCTGTAGGCGACGAACCTGGCTGTGCCAGCTGACTTTGATGAAGCGGGGACGGTCCAGGTCCCAGTCCTGCAGCAGGATCCCCATGTCTAGCCCGCTCATCCTCCAGTATATAGTCCTCTGCCGATTTGCCATCTCTATTCGGGATCTTCGCGTCCGCACCATGATGAAGGAGTATCCTGACTAGATTCTTGGACCGTGCCCGTGCAGCTAACGTGAGAGCCGTCTCTCCTTCTTCATCTTGGAAGTTCAGGATATCACATACTTCTCTTGGATACTCTTTGAGTCGCTCAAGAATGACTTCCAAGTAGTATTTCGCGGCTTGCGCTTTACCCTTCTGCAGAGCGATATCAATGACGTAGTGGAAGACCGTTCGGTCGTTTCTGTCTATGTTGATGGTGCTTCGGTGAAGCAGCTCGAACAGCTCTGGGAACTTGCGAAGGTCGTAATTGTTTGTGAACATGACCGATCGCATCAAGGCAGTCTGGCCCATAGCGTTTGCTCTGAATATATCGGCTCCAGCAGTGAGAAGTAGCTTGACTATTCTGATTCTGCCCATTGCACAAGCCCAATGCAGTGCGGTGTGCCCGTCATCGTCAATGACCACATTCGGATCGAAGTCGCCCGGCGGAGAAATGAGGAAGGCTGGGATGGTAGCGGACTCTGAGACAAAGTAATCGAGGATCATTCGAGCGTATACAGCTGGACCCCCCTGCGATACTCGGGCATTGGCTGCGTAGTCTTCGCCTAGAGCTTCGTGCTTGCGCTTCCTCCGAGACGAAGGAGGACCATACATTGAGTGCTGCTGTACTTCGCTATACTCCGAAGGTGCTTCAGATCCAAGCGGAGAAGGAGTGCGAGACGCCGAAGTCTCGTCACTGGGTCCTGCGGAGTTCTCGCCGTCATCGTAGGCCTCATTCTTGGCGGTGGTATATACGGGATCAGCGTTGCGCGCTGCCCGAGTAGGTCGATGTACCACAGCTGGTGCAGGTGGAGGAGGCATGTGACCTTGCATCTGCGGATGCGAAGTCCCGCTAGGTCCAGGAGAGGTCCCCGCTTGAGCCTGAGCTTGGGCATAGGCAGCAGCTGCAGCCTGCTGACTAGCAACAGCTGCTGGCGTTCCTTTCTTCTGACGAGGCCCCTTGGGCGCTGCCGTAATATGCTTCGGAGCTGGTGGAGGAGATGGTCCTGCTCCGACATAATTGATAATCGGCTGTAGGACATCGACCACACCATACTGCTGCGCAAGTTGAACACCACGCTCCACAGGTATCCATGTACCTATGTAGCACAGTCCGCGTAGATTGAAAGAAGGAAAGCTTTCAGCTGTCGCGCCATGTGAGCGATAAGGCGACTTACCTTGATATTTCCCGTATCCGCCTTGTACCTTCTCGTGTGTACCCTTCTGTACTTCACGTTCTAGTACCCTTGTACGCTGCGGCTTGTCGAAGCCAGCGACTTTCAAGATCTGGAAAAAGGAGGGGCCGTAATGAGCGCGCGAAACCCGTGAAATCGGGCTGAAACCTTGGAGACTTGCCTGAGTCGCGTTGAGCCACCCGTCAGCACGGCGCTTCATCACTGCGACACCTTTGCAAGGCATCTCGTAGACGGGGACGCTCGAGTAGGTGGCCTTGAAGATGTTTGGGGGAGCTTTTCGGGTCGTCAGCCCAGTGGAAAGACGAGCAGGGAAGGAGGGCGGAAGGTCATGGCAGAAGCGTTTGCGCTATCGCATCAGTACTCGCGGCGCTGTTTCTGCGTGCTGCGCGCTCACCGCTGGCCATCTTTGCAGCGATTCTTCCCTAGATCTACAGCACGCGTCGGGGTCGGGATCCGGCGAAAGCAGCCTGCAAAGCTGCGCCTTGAAAGCGTTGATTCTGGATGTAAGCAGAGTGTTGAATTGAGAGCAAGAGCTGTGAATCCGCGATACAGCAAGTCTTGAAATGAGAAAGCCAGAGTCTTGAAATTCGGGAAAAGGCAAAGGGTGGGTTATCCAGACGATAACCAGAGCTCAGTAATTATGGCCGGATCGCAGCTCGCTTCAGCAGAGGACAACAGAGCAGACAGGATACCGCTGGGGTGAGGTCTATCGCTATCAACTGGCGAAACCAGCCAGAAACCGACAGCTTAAATCCCGATGTTCTGCCATGATTTCCAGCTGGCGGGACAACTGCTCAGCCCTCCTGATCCCTCTGAACCGATGCAGACATGCGACCTTGTATGCGCCATGGAGTGAGTCGGGCTGGCAAGCTTGTCTCCGAAACAGTCCCAGTTCTGACCTCAAGACTCTCCCTCTAGAATGCGAAGACGAGAGGTGTGCTGGAATCATACTGATCTATGCCTTATGCTGCTGAATGATAATGCTCTTCGTTGGATGAACAGACACTCATATGAGAAGTAGGTCTGTTCCGCATGCTTAGCACCAAAGTAGCTGATTGTAGGTCCATAGATGCCAATATGACGAGTGAGGGCAACTATTCAGGCATAGTTACATTCACTGATGTGCAGTGTCACCAGCTTCCAGAGCCGGATGAAGCAACTATCAAAGGAAAAGACGGCTGCCCTCGAGGACGCAGAATAGAGGTAGCATGAGACTCTGGAATCAGAAGCTAGTGGACAGCTATGTATTAGTATGAGTATGCGTGTGTCGTAGGCCAGATGTCTTTTCTAGCAATCCATGACGCAGATTGGCACATCTGGCTATTATCTGAGGTCAATCCGCGGATGCAAGTCAGCCATCGAGGTGTGGATCTTGATCCTCCTATTGAATTCATGTAATTCTTGCTTTCGGCCTCTTCGAGAAACGACAAGTAAGACCCCCGGGTACACTGAACGACGATTTGCATGCAGGTTGTACTAAGATTCGTATTGACACTTTGCTATGCCCGTTGCGAGTATTTGTGCACGCACTCGAGGAAGACTGCACAATGCAAGGTGTCAGCGACCAGCCAGACTAGTCCATCTGAACAACTTACACTTCATAGCTTCGGGATCGACATTCGGCGTGATGCCATGTCCCAGATTTGCGATATGTCCGTATGCTCTGCCTTCTGTCGAGCTCAAGAAGCCATCTGGTCCCAGGAACATCTCCTTAACCGTTCTCTCTATCGCCGCATTTCCAGCATACAGCGTTGAAGGGTCCATATTCCCTTGCAAAGCCATCTTCTTGCCTTTGACAAGCGTCCTTGCTTCTGCTGGATCCACACACCAGTCTAGCCCGACGACGTCGAATCCAGCTTCTGCCAGCAGCGGGATTGCGTAATTTGCTCCCTTTGCGAAACATGTCACTGGCACGACTGCTTCTCCCCTTTCCGCTGCGATGTCGCGCGTGCCATTCCTGACGATCTCAAGCATGGCTTTCAAAACAGGTAGCTCGAACTCCCTGAAATCTTTCGGGGACAATTCGCCAGCCCAGGAGTCGAAGATTTGCACAAGCTGTGCACCAGCTTTGATTTGTTCAACTAGGAACTCGGCTGCTACCTGTCCGATCTTCATCAACAGCTTCTTCGACTCTTCAGGGTAGGTAAATAGGAATGTCTTGGCTTTGATGAATTGCTTGCTGCCACCTCCCTCGATCATATATGCCATGAGCGTCCACGGAGCACCGCAGAATCCGATGAGGGGTACTTGTCCGTTCAGGAGATGTCGAGTGAGGGTAATGGCTTTGCACATGTAAGCGAGGGATTCTGCGACGTCGTAGTTTTTGTTCGTGAGCGCAATAGCCTCTTCTACTGACTTTATCGGGCTGGGGAAGTGTGGGCCAACTTCAGGAAGCATTTGCACCTGTCCAACGCGTTTAGCTGAGGACTCGAAATTGCTGAGGACGTAGTCGCACCTCCATTCCCATAGCCTGAGGGATGACTAGGATATCGCTGAATATGATTGCAGCATCTAGTAAACCCTTGTACCTTCTCGTCGGTTGCAGCGTGATCTCCGCAGCGAGTTCCGGCGTTCTACAGATCTCAAAGAATCCGTGCAGTTTCCTTAGAGCTCTAAATTCAGGAAGGTATCGGCCAGCTTGACGCATGACCCAGACTGGAGATCTCGGTAGATCAGGCTTCGACAATGCAGCATCGAGAAGAAGTCGGTTTTGAATGGGAGGAAAGTTGTGAGGGAGGTAGAGTTCTGGAGGATAGGATGATGGTGGTTCAACGCTGTCTCCGCCATCTCTGGTTGCAGGATCACTGCTTTCTTGATTCTGGATTTCCGATGTCGTAGTTTGGGCAGCGGGATGCAAGGCGCCGTGCAGAGTGCCGTCTGGCAGCGACGGTAGCTTCGCCTGGTCAGAAACAGGCATTTTATGTCTTCTTGAAATGTAAATATCGGTTTAAGCTCGAAGCTCTGTGGTGAGCTCTTGCTTTCAAGACTATCAATTTCAAAGGTTTCCAGGCGCAACAAAGCAGACTTCGCAGCTTGCTTTTACGCCAACTACATATACCTGGCATGTCACAGAGGTAGCGAAACACGCTCCAAAATGGCGACCCGTTTCGCAGGCCATGCGAACGGCTTTCGGGCGCACGACTATGGCTATGGCCATGGCTACGGAGCACCCTTCAATGCAAATCACAACAACAATCATGTCGAGGACAGCCAGCCTGAAGAGCCAAATCACGTCGGGGCTGATGCCCAAGACGAAGAAGAGCAGCCAGACTCGTATCCTTTTGGAGCTGACAGCTATATGCAGCAATCACAGCAGCTCCAGTCGCAGGCTTCTACGTTTCAAGCTACACAAGAGGTTACTCAGTCTCAGATGGATAGACTGAATTCAGACGCTGCGAATGAAGCTCCGCCCAACGCATGTAAGCCTATATCACGCGTCAACTTGACAAAATTTGTCAAAGATGGTTCGCAGTGTCTAAGGAACAGTAGCTGATGAAGTCGTGTGATCTTCAGCGCCAATACTCGAGCGCTGGGGCATGCTGATTCCTGCTGAAGGAAATCGCAATCCTGCTTGTAAACAGGTCATACTGGAGGTAAGGCCGTGATACTCTCTCATTATATCCTTCTCGCACTGATTACATGCCCGTCTATACCCTACTTCAGAGCTCGGATGCGTACGCTATGCACACTATCGGGAGGACGGACAAATACGTCTATGAAGGCGTAGAGTACCCCAATGATCTCATAATACGAAGTCCAATGGTCTCGTCCTGCCACTGCAAGCTCTGGCGAATCTTTGATCCCTCGGTCAGGAATAGTCACGGATATGCCATAGTCATGATCGAGGACAACTCGACGAATGGCACATATCTGCGGGGCGAAAAGATAGGAAAAGGGAACTCAAAGATTCTTCTGCCATTTCAAGAGTTCTCGGTAGGACCCACGTATAGCAATGGGATACCGAAGCCGCAAAACGATTTTCGTAGGCGGACTTTCGTATCACCTACTTACTTGAGTTTTGCCAAACTGACCACAAATACAGGATATCAATACATTCCACTCCTACAGAACGGCCAGCAAATGCGAAAGAAGCGTCCGGGCGAAGCTGGCGGTCTCTACGACAAATACGAGCTATTCCAGCCCATCGGCAAAGGTTCTTTCGCAACGGTACACAAAGCAGTAGATCGTACCACAGGCGAATGGCGAGCCGTCAAGATCATCAATAAAGAGAAATTTAGAGGGAATGCACAGACTATGATCATGATTGAGAGGGAGGTGGCTATCATGCAGAGTGTCTATCATCGATATATAGTAAGCTACATAGATGGATATGAAGATGAGTCAAGATTATATCTCGTTATGGAACTGGTCGAAGGAGGAGACTTGCTAGATTTCATCTCGGCAAGAGGCGGACTAGGTGAGTTGCTTTCTCACTGGAAGGGAATTCGTGTGCCATCTGATTCCGTGATCATTGCAGAGGAAGACGAAGCTGCCGAGATCGCTCTCATGGTATGCGAAGCTGTTTCCTACTTGCATCAAAAAGGCATCGCGCATCGCGATCTCAAACCCGAAGTAAGCGATCTTTTCCGAATCTCAGGCGAGTTTCTAATCTAAATGTTCTCTCAGAACCTTCTCTTGACAACTGGAGACAACCCCGTCTGCAAAGTCGCTGATTTCGGTTTGGCCAAGCTCTCTACCGAATTTGTAAGCACAGCCTGGGCTTTCGTGCTGCTCGTGCAAATATTGATGTTTGACACCAGTCTCAACTACGTACAATGTGTGGCACGCCATCCTACCTTGCACCAGAAGTGGTGCTTCAGAAAAAGGAGAGCCCAGGTTATAATTTCGCAGTCGACGCCTGGTCAATAGGCGTCATCATGTAAGTCGTGCGTATTCTTTCGCATGGCGAAAGTACTGAAATGGCATTCTCAGCTATTCCGCTCTCGCCAATTCTTCGCCTTTCGAAGAGGACGAAACTATCCCTCTACACATTCGCATGACCAATCGCAAGCCCGACATGAGCTACTTACACCAGATAGGCTGCTCAAGAGAAGCTATTGACTTCGTGAGCAAGTTTCTCATCGTCGACCCGGCTAGGCGCATGACACCCTGTAAGCTTGTCTTATCTGCGATATGGGTCCGATTTTCACTGACCCTGCTTGTGCAAGATTCGGCTCTCGCACACCCTTGGCTATCCACCTGTCTTCGGCGACGCGAGTCATCCGGCGTCAATGTCGTGTCAATGCTCAAGCCAACTCCTCCTGCCGCAGGGGAGGAATCGCAGTCTCAGCCAATACCGCAGTCCCAACCAAAGCCTCAGCGTATCTTACCACTCCGATCCGAAATTCTGAGGGGGGACAACGCAAGTCAGGATTCTACTCGCACGCCATCGCTTGCACGAGGCGACTCTGGGATAACGGACCCTTGGGCAATGGCGGCGAACAGAAGCCAGATGACAGACGA
Source organism: Erythrobasidium hasegawianum (assembly GCA_001972285.1). Lineage (NCBI taxonomy): Eukaryota > Fungi > Basidiomycota > Cystobasidiomycetes > Erythrobasidiales > Erythrobasidiaceae > Erythrobasidium > Erythrobasidium hasegawianum. The sequence continues at coordinate 2,349,392 of BCII01000002.1, read as the reverse complement.
CAATGATTCTGGCAACCTGTCAGACGCTCCTTCAAGCCATTCATACAGCCAGCGCATGGGCAATCTGCGAATACGAAGTGATTTCGATGTCGATCAAGCTGGACCTGACCTGGATGATCAAGCTCGCGAGAAGCTGTCAATGGAGTTGACTGGAGCATCGAGCGGCACTATTCCCTCTATGAAAAGCATGACGGGAACACCACTTTCGCAGAGCCTGAAGCGCAAAGAGCCGGCCTCGAGGTTCTCCAGTGAGGCTTCCATGGAATCTGGTGCTAGACTGCAAGAGATAGCGCAGGAATCGTCAGGCTTGACAGGGCCTAGCACCAACCCAACCACGGCATCGACCTCTATGAATCAACCGACTCCAATCAAGAAAGATTCAGTAGCTACTCGTACGCCGGAAAGTCCGCAATCATCGGACCTCAGCAGCCTATCTTCGTCAGACAGCGAAGCCGACGAAGCCAGCGGCGCAGAAGAGCAGGCTACAGATATTCAGCGGCGCCGTGCGTCGCAAGCCCCCAAATCGCGCTCAATCAAGTCATCAAGCAGGATCAATGGCAGTCAGAGCGAGTCCAAAGCGTCCATCCGGTCGAAACCGATGCGTCCTGCACGCAAGTCGGCTAGGTCCAGCGTCATCAACGCTCCATCATACTTGGAGAGCGATGATGACGATGCAGAGCAGTCTTTATCCAAGAGCAGTATTCGATCTACGCGAGCGCGAAAGCAACGGCGAGTCAGTGTGCAGCCATAGTTCCACCGCTCTACGTCTTCGCACCCTATCCCTGTGCAATCCCCCCTTATTACTCGTTCTTTTTCTCGTTATCGTTATCGTAGCTGTCACTTTGTGCTCTGCATCCAGTAGTTTGGCTTTTGCATGTCATTTATCAATCTGTATCGCTAGTTCAGACTTTAGAGGTCTTCCTAATGGTGACGCTGGTTTTACAGTAGTCTGCTGAATCCTTATTGTAGTTTGTATACATTCTCGGGTTGTCTGAAGAAGTCGTTCCTCGTCGGTTGCCCCTTGGCCTTCCAAGCACTTTCATGTTCCGGCCTTGTATCGACCTTCACAATGGCCAGGTGAAGCAAATAGTCGGTGGAAGCCTGAGCGACGATTCTACCAGTCTGCGAACCAACTTTGTCGCGACGTGAGACCTGCCCGGTCTTGGACCTGCAAGAAAGCCTGCCTGATTCTATGCCTTTTCCTTCAAGCCATTCTCCTGCTTATTACGCCGAACTATACCGCAAATACCACCTCACTGGCGGACATGTTATCAAACTCGGTCCGGGCAACGATGATGCTGCAAGAGATGCCTTGAAAACCTGGCCAGGTATTGCCATCCCTCGTGGGAAGCGAAGGCACACTGACACTCCAATACTGTGAATAGATGGACTTCATTTAGGCGGCGGTATTACCGTCGACAATGCGAAAGCTTGGCTAGACGCCGGGGCAGAGAAAGTTATCGTTACTTCCTACCTCTTTCCCTCTGCGCGTTTCAGCTTAGAAAGACTACAAGCTCTATCTGCGAAAGTGGGCAAAGAGCGCTTGGTTATTGATGTCAGGTAAGTCCGTTCGAGCATGTTCACAGCATCGAAACTTATTCTTTGGATAGCTGTCGCAAACGACAGGACAAGTGGATAGTCGCAATGAATCGCTGGCAAGATCTTACCGACATGGAAGTCAACAAAGGTATGTGGGGAGGGTTTCGACGCAGGGTATCCGCTGACTCTTCCCGATAGAATCCCTTGACCTGCTTAGTGCATACTGCAGCGAGTTTTTGATACATGCAGCGGATGTTGAAGGGCTATGTCAGGGAATCGACGAGGAGCTGGTGCAAAGTAGGGCCAAAGCGCATCAATAGAGTGAATATGCTGAGACTTGTGCTCACATAGAGCTGTCGGAATGGGTCACGATACCCACAACTTACGCTGGTGGAGCAAGAGGTCAGTTTCTCGACGACCAAATACTCCCCTTCAGGCGCTTACACGCATTTCTCTGCAGACATTGGTGACCTGGAGAAGGTAGCCAGTCTGTCCGGCGACAAAGTGCACCTCACCTTCGGTAGTGCTTTAGACATCTTTGGCGGAAAAGGTGTCACTTTAGAAGAGCTTGTGCAATGGAATCGTAAAGCGGCCGGCTCTACAGCCTAAAAGCACTCGTCGTTGCTCGCGATGATCTTGCCATAAACGACATCAGAATTGCAAGTTACATTCAGTATCGTTACTAACAGCAAAGCACGTATGAAAAGATGATGCGAAGAAAACCATCAAGCAACAAGTGACCTAACCTAACTTCAACTCATGCTCATGACCAGATGCAGGCTGCTTGGAAGACGTAACAAATCGTATACAGAACCTATGAAATACTTCTCACTGCCGGGAGGGATGCCTCATCACACAAAGCTGGTAATGCTCCTGCGGGTCTTGCGAACGTAGGCGCTCCCCTTGACTGCAGTCTGGATAATTAAGATGCTGTCTGCATCACCGCTGACCACAAGTGCCGAGCCAATGTCTCCGAGAGTCTTGCGGACATCGGACGAGCCAGCAATGCCAAGACTCGACACGCCGGATCCGCCGACAGCCTTCTCCTTCAGATATTGAGCCAGCTCGGACTTGTGAGTTGGTGCAAAGCGTCTCGATCTGCCAGTAATGACAAGAACGCTGTGGTGCCTTGCTCGAAGGGCTGCTAACGCAGTGAGGGAGTCCACCAGCGGAGTGCGGGTATCGACAGCCTCGTAAGATACTCGATTGCTAAAGTGTGCTGGAACGGCATGGGTATCTTCCGTTTCCTCCATCATGGCAGCACGGAAGTAGCGGGCTAAAGCCAAGTTGTCTGCGGTATCCGAGTCTAGTTTATGTTGAGTATCGGCACCCGGATAGATGGTATCATGACGTCCAATGCCTCTCCCGCCTGGACCTGTACTACTACTGAATCCGGCAGTGATGGGAGTGACGGGCTGTTCATCTTCCTCTCCTACTTTGACGTCGGATGATGGCTCGCCTGTATGACCAACCTTGGTGTATCGAATGACTGTACCGGAGATATGAGGATCATTTGCGACTAGCTGGACGAGGAAGTCGAGCGCTGCTCTGTCATCTGGTCCTCCTTGGAAAGGCAAGAAAATGTGTCGGACGTTGCCAACCTCGGTGGTCACTTCGGAGTGCCCTGCATCAAGGTAGAGACCGACGTCTGAAGCTGACTCCAGGAATACATCTCGCACGAAACCAGCATATTGAGGGGATCTCTCGATGGCTTGCTGACCAAACAGCGACTCCAAGCGGTTTCCAGTGTAGTTATCATCTTCTGCGTTGAGCGAAGTTCCAGCTGTCCAAGGGATGACGAGCAGATCGGCTCCAGTATTGGCGGCATGCCCGGTAACATTCTGAACATACTCCTCCTCGGGTACGATAGCCATGGAAGTGGTGAAGGGAATGGAAGCCAGTCGGACGAATGCGGAGAAGATCTTCAGCAGCGAGTCGCCGCGCTTGGTGATCTCAGCTTCGGAAGCTTTGAGCAGGGCAGAAGTACGTTCGGTCAAAGCCAGCAGACGGAAGACGTCGACAGTGACTGAGTGAGAGGAGGAAGTTGTCGAAGCTTTGTAGCCGAGAGCAGGAGGTGTACCGACTGATGAACCAGCTTTTGATGAGCCAGCCTCGTGATCGCCCTTCTCGTCGATGGAAGCCCGTTTCGCTTCTACACTTGCGGCCGACGAAGCAGCTTGCGAGGTTGGTGGTTGCAGTAATCGAACGAAGGACATCATTGAAGGCAGACTCTCGAATCTTTCCAAAACGACAAGGAAGCGTTTTCGGAAGTGTGTTTGCTCCTTTGAAGAGGCGGCTGCTCCGTCGCCAATAGCTTTGGCATCCTTCTTTTCTGCCTCCAAAGCGGCTGCTGCTTTGCCTCGCCAGTAGTGTTCAGGGTAAACCGCGATCGTTAGCGGAGTTCTGGTACAACGACAAACGAAGTGTCAGAAGGATTCGCGACCGCAGCATTTTTTGTTCAGCTTACGTGATGAAGGTAGTAACGAGAGCCATGACGACGAAGATGGCGAAGACTTCATTGTTGAGGATTCCAGCTTGCAGACCGATGTTAAGCACGATAAGCTCGACGAGACTGTTATTCAGGCCTTGTAATCAGTACATCAATCCGACAGATAGCATTTATAGGTAGCCCACCCTTTGCAACTCATCAGAGTACCGATGGCAAGCGATTCGCGGAGCGGGAAACCGAAAGCTTTGGCTGTTCCGGCGCAGGCAAGGAACTTGGATGCGAAAGCAACGACGCAGACGCAGACAACCCATCCCCAGCTACAGTCGACACAGAGTCAGTCCACCTCGCGATATTACGGTCGAGGGAAGGTGAACTCACATAGAGCCAGAGTTCAGGAGACCAAGATCCGTCTTAAGACCGGACAGAGCGAAATAGATAGGAATGAAGAGAATAGTGACGAGATCTTCCATCTTTTCAGTGATAGCCGTGGCGAATCCGTGGTGATGGGGGACGACGATAAGGCCAACTAAGAAGGATCCAAAGATTGGATGGATGCCGATAATGTCCGTGACCCAGGCAGTAGCGAAGAGGAGGATGAACGTCAAGACCATGACTCCTGCCGAGGGACCATGCTCGTAGCTGCCCGAGCGCCTGACCATGACTGTCGGAGAACATCAGCAGTTGGCAATTTAACGGGATTTGTAGGGTAAGCGTACAGTGGAATACTGGCTTGACCAGGAACCACAAGAAGAGGCCGAGCCCAACCGCCGTCAGGAGGATATACACAGTGGTGACGCCAGATCCTGCGTTCGCAAGCGCAACAGAGAGGGCCAAAAGCTACAGAGAGGTCATCAGTGTGCAGAAATGATAGACGCAAAGCGATTTCGCTCACTATCCAACCGACAATGTCGTTACCGACACCGGCCGCCAGGACAGTCAAGCCCACTGGATTCTGCAGCAGCTTAAGCTCGCTCAGAATACGAGCAAGTACAGGGAAGGCAGTGATGCTAGTCGATCGTTGGAATACGTCAGCTGGAACGCCTTCGCAAAGCACGATCCAACTCACGCCATGGCGGTTCCAATGAAGAGCAGGAAGATGCCGAAATCGACGTCGTCACTGACAAAATTCCTGTAGATACCTACAGAGACAGCAGCGCCGAGGCCGAATGGTACAGCAAGCCCAACGAAGCTGATGCCGAGAGCAGCTTTCCCGTTCTTCTTGAATACAGACAGGTCTGCTTCAAGGCCGACTAGGAAGAGAAAGATGACTAGTCCGATGTTTGCGACGAGAGTCAGAGATGGGATGGATGCGGGAGGGAAGATGTTCTTGGTGAAACCAGGGATTCGACCCATCACGGATGGACCGAGAATGAGACCACCGATAACCTCGCTAATGACCTGCAGTACTTCGCGTCAGTTTATACTTGTGAACGAGCAATGGGCCTGCTCACAGCCGGCTGTCTGAGCTTCCGAAGGATGTAGCCAAGACCTCGTGAGAGGGTGATGATGATGACCACCTGGATGATCCATAGCTTCAAGGGGTTACCAGGCTCGAATGCATTCGGAGGATGAGCACCCTTGTCGAGGATGGACTGAGCTGCCGCGCTCGACGCTGCAGCAGTCGCAGCTGCAGTCAAGGTGACAGCCTGGCCAGCAGTCGCAACGACAGTAGGAGTGAAAGTAGTCAATCGCGCTGCGACGCTCGATGCAGCTGCTGTAGCAGCACTAGTCACGGCGGCCATGCTGAAGATCGACCCGATTGACGAACGAGGAAAGTGAGATTGGGATGAGATGGAACGAAGGAAAGCCTAGAGAGGAAGTGGGATGGGATGTGATTGATGTAGAGTTCTCGTTCTTTGCTCCTGAAGGGGGCCTCCCGCCCAGCCTTTCCCTTTCTCTCCTGTTCCGCGACCACTCAGCCCCTTAGTGATGCGGAAGGGAGCCTTGAGCTTGTGCTGGCAGAACCAAAGAGAAGGCGCTGCCGGTACAGTACCACTGCAATGCTAGCTATCAGTACCAGGGCGTATTCGCGAGTGTTTCGGGCCTCAAAGAAACTCAAGACAAGGTCTTACATGACAGGCAGGCGTAGATTGCATAAACTTACGCCACCAAGCAAATCAACACAAAGTCAAGTCGCGTCGCAGAACTCTGATGTAGAGGAGTACTACTTGAAGTAAAGCACAAAGTCTGGTAGCTTGAGAATGGGTTGCCAACGCATGAATTCCTGAGGCACGTTCCAGCACAACGAAAGTCGCATGTCTCCGGAAGAAGGCCCTCACTCCTCTATCACCATCTCCTGCGCCTCTTTCGCCTTGCGGTCCGCCCTTCGCTTGCCTTGTCCTTCTGCCCAACGAGCGTTGATATCCTCGACGAGCTGACTGCGCGGCCTGTCCACTAGCGGAATATACCGACTGGTAGTGATCACTCTTCCGGCACCTATCTGTATTGCAGCATACTTGCCATCAGAAGGATCCTCCGGCGCCGCCTTGGACGCGAAGGATTCGAAAGCCTCGCTGAAATGCTCAGAGATGGTCGCCTTCAAGCGATGCCGCATATTATGCTCTTGCATCCCAAATGATTGCTTAGACTGCCCGTCCTGCCGCCAATTCAAAGCACCTTCTGGAAAAGCACAATCCCACAGCACAAGCGGCAGATCGTCGGCCATCTCGTACGCCGGCTTAGAAGGGATCTTTGCTAAGTCTTTCCGCAAGGCTGTATCGTCCACGATGTTCTTCTCATCGGCATATCCGGTATTGAGAAGCTTGTCCACGATATCTGGCCTTTCCTTCCCACTCCCGACTAAGAACAAGATGGCCATAATATGCCGCACTTGATGGTAGAGGAACGCCGTTCCTTGCAGATCGAAGACATACATGATATCTTGCTGGCCTGGCGGCGTTGGCAATTGCGATATCGTCGCGCTTATAACCCTTCTTCGGAAATTGGTGATTTGCTTCGTAGCGTCCACTTTGCAGAGATTACGGAAGTCGTGTTCTCCAACTAGCTTGGATGCAGCTGCTCTCGTAGCGTTGATGTCAAGCTGACTCGAAGAGGAAGGATCCGAGGAGAAGAAGTACTTGTATCGTCTGTAGATACAGGAGAACCGGGAGTCGAAATCTGGAAGGACAGGAGACCATGCTAGAACCCTTATAGAGGAAGGAAGCGCGCGATTCAGAAGATGCATGTATGGCAGTTCTTCTCTTGCTTTATTCTTAGCAGCCGCTTTTTGCCTTAGCCTTTCCTTCTCTTGCTCAGAAAGTGACGCTTCTTGTTCTCGTGACAGTGATTGCTCTTCTCCTCTTGCACTAGCTTGTAGCACAGCAGGTCTCCATCCTTTCTCATGCTGACCCTCTTCCGGCCTCAGCTGGCTTCGCACATACAGACTGACGACTTGCCCAGCAGCCGAGACTCCTCTATCTGTTCTTCCACACCTCGAGAAATCAATCTCTTCCAGATCATCTGCATTCTTGATAAGACGGGCTTTCACGAGCGCTTCTAGGAGGACACCTTCCACGGTAGGTAAAGGAGTATCTTCATTCTGTAGAGCTAGACCTCCATAGAGCCAGCCTTCATAGCAGAAACGAAGAGCTATCTTTCGAGATGGATATCGATCAAAAAACTCGGATTGCGAAGCAGGCGTTGGCGCTTCCCGAGCTTTCTTGGATTGCTTCTTGCCCGGAACTTTAGGAGATAATGATGAGGCCGCTGTGGAGGGACCTGCGCTGGTCGATGCGTCCGTCCTTTCCAGTTGCGAGAGTCGGGCAATCAGGCCTTCGCGACTCAGATGTGCATAATCGGTGCTCGAAGCAGACATGGTGCTAGAAGTTCTACGTAGTGTTGCAATGCTTGAGCGCAGTAGAGGACGAAAATGTGATAGCATGCATTTGGTAATGGAATAACAAGAAGAGACATGCGCGACCGATATTTGTACGCTTGATTGCTGTCCTGTGCAACCTCTACTTCCCTGGTTGTCCAGCATTTGCAGGATGTGCTAGATCCATGTCCCTGTTCATTCTCATCCTGGCTAAGATCTGTATGACACGCTCATCGCCTGCGCCTGGAGCTGCTCCAGGGTTGCTCAACCCAGTACTAACACCATGCGTAGCTGCTTTGTTTCCATGTAAATCATTGTAGCCTCTTTCGCCGGGCATGCCAGAACTACTCGGAGAAGATGCTTTCTGAGGTGTTTCCTCGTACGTTTTCCATAGCGCATACAGCGACAGAATCTCTTGGACTACCTCCAAAATCATCGGAAGCTGTACGTTGAGCGATGCGAGCCAAGTTATCGGGTCTACCTTGCCTCGTGTGGATTGACTAACTGCAGCTTGGGTCTTGCCTGCAGTATTCATAGGGTTTTCGATTGCAGCTGTGAGCGGTGTACTCGCAGCTGCTCCGCGTGGCAAATGCGTTGAAGGAGCAGGAGAATTTACTGCGCTCGTATTTGCCGAGTCTGCATTCGCTCTAGCATGCGATGCGAAAATGCTAGAAGGGGCGTGAAGGGAGAAGGCTAGATAGATAGCCCCGATGGCGATGATATGCGGAGGATACATGACACACAGTTCTGTGCGGTATGTATCGTTAAGGACAAACCTGCCGATCTCCATCGTCAATGAACGCCCTCCGGTAGCTTCATAAATTGCAAAGCCTACCAAGCCATCTGAAGGACATTGTCTTCCATGTCGAGCATGGTCTCGCGAACAGCGACTGGTCCGCTGTCCCTACCGGTCATGTTGATCAAGCTCCGGTAAGGATGGAACACAATGAGGTGGAATTCCAGGTCTTCTAGGAGGTCTGCCCGAAAAGGTTGCATTGGTTGGTGCGCAAGTTGGAGGGCAGGTAGGACATACAAAACTCCATCTCCGCCAATTTGGTAGAGTCTGAAGGGAAAGCCGTGATGCCATATTCTGGTATCGAAATCGACTTGAGCAAAATCGCTTGCAGGACAGTCCTCACGCACCGCTAAATGTAGCACGCGCTTCCGTTACGACTACTTTGATGTGCATGGCCGTTTCTTCGGCTTTGGCTGCGATATATACGCACGCCGCTGCGACGAGAGGTACATCGGTTTCTGCGGTGCAGCCTTAGCTGCGTACGTTTGGATTCAGATGAAATGTACAGGCCTACCGCAATAGCTGTTCTTAAGGTAGAACCTTCGTAGATAGATGATGGCGGTCGCGGTGACTTGCTGCCGGAGATTCAGACGCTTCGCGAGCTTATGGATGGCTTGAAGGGGTGCGTCAGACATTTGTCATATACTCGTGTAGATGCGAACAGACCATTTGCGCTCCAGATGGCTATCCAGGCAATCTCCTGCGGGGTCGCATACCGAAGGTCCAGCGCTCTAGCGTTCGCAAGGGTTTTGCGGTCGATCAACCAGTAGTTCCTGGTAGTACAACCGGCATATCATAGTTCATATAGGTCGTTCTTCCGCGATTTACAAGCCAGACTGACCCGTGTGACGAGCGATAGAAGTCAGCTGCCATGGGCGCCTTTCGCAGGCCATGGGGAGGATAGAAGTAGCGTGCGTCAGCCTAAATCTCGTCCTTGAATATTACGCGAATCTTCGAGATTTTGGTCAAGAAGCAACCCTCAATTGCGCCCTCGTTGTTTCCGGGCCTTACACTTTTGTGCTCTAACATTATGAATATCTTCAGCGACGAGGTAAGCAGGCCTTACAGTGTCTATAGACCATGGCTTATACATCGCCTTGACCGACACAGGCAACGCAGGAGCGCGCTGAAAATGTAAGATTTCGAGAAATCCGAGTCCTAGCCTGGCGCAAACAACGACGATGCAAGGTCAATACTAACATACTATATTGTGTGATGTAGGCCCGTCTCAGCTCGTTCGTCGGTGCTATCGCGCTGGGAGATCTCGTCAAATCCACGCTGGGCCCAAAGGGCATGAACAAGATTCTGCATTCTGTCTCTACTGGCGACGTGATAGTCACAAATGACGGCGCAACTATCCTCAAAAGTATAGCCCTGGACAATCCAGCCGCGAAGATCCTCGTCAATATTTCCAAAGTCCAGGACGACGAAGTCGGTGATGGGACTACGAGCGTGTGCGTGTTGGCAGCAGAGCTCTTGAGAGAAGCAGAGAAATTGGTAGCACAGAGATTGCACCCCCAGACTATCGTCGACGGATACAGGATAGCTAGCAGAGAAGCATTGGCCGCCCTCGAAGAATCAGCAATTGACCATGGGTGGGTTCTGGTCTCTCCAAATTCCTGAAACAGTGTTCTGAATACGCGTGGCAGGTCCGACTTGGAGGCTTTCCGCGAAGACCTGACAAACATCGCGAAAACGACACTTTCATCCAAGGTCCTGTCGACTGACAAAGACTACTTCGCCGAGCTGGCAGTTAGCGCCGTTCTTCGCCTAAAGGGTAGTACAGATTTGGACCACATTCAAATCATCAAGAAGCCAGGCGGCAAGCTGCGCGACTCGTACCTCGACGAAGGCTTTATTCTCGACAAGAAGATCAGCGTCAACTGCCCTCGCAAGATCGAGAATGCCAAAATTATGATTGCAAATACGTCCATGGACACAGATAAGATCAAGATCTTCGGAGCGAAAGTCAAAGTTGATGGGACAGGCAAATTGGCAGAACTCGAGCGCGCAGAGAGGGAGAAGATGAAGGCGAAAGTCGCAAAGATCAAGTCACACGGTATCAACTGCTTCGTCAACAGGCAATTGGTCTACAACTATCCCGAATCTCTATTCGCAGCGGAAGGCATCATGTGCATCGAGCACGCAGATTTCGAAGGTGTTGAGCGTCTGGCTTTGGTGACGGGAGGAGAGATCGCAAGTACTTTCGAGCGACCAGATCTAGTGAAGCTTGGCAAATGCGACACGATAGAAGAGGTTATCATTGGAGAGGACAGGGTGAGCGGGGCCTGCACATACCTCTTTAACGAAGCTGACACGTTTCGTACAGCTCATCAAATTCTCAGGCGTAGCAGCTGGTCAAGCGTGTACAGTCGTGTTACGAGGCGCGACTGCCCAGATGATCGACGAAGCAGACCGTTCCCTGCATGATGCGCTTTCCGTGCTTTCGCAAACCGTCAAGGAGACGAGGACGGTTTACGGAGGTGGTTGTTCAGAAATGTTGATGGCCAACAGAGTGGATGATATCGCGAAGAGGACGCAAGGAAAGCAGGCGCTGACTGTTGAAGCATTTGCGCGTGCTTTGCGCCAGGTAGGCCTTGTTCGAACAATAGCACAAGGTGCTCCAGCTGACATGGTTTGGAATAGATGCCTACGATTCTCTGCGACAATGCGGGATACGACAGTTCAGATCTTGTCTCCCGTCTACGGGCAGCTCACTACGATGGGCAGAAAGACGCTGGGCTGGACATGGAGAACGGAGCCATCGGGTCCATGCGCGAGATCGGTGTTACCGAATCATACAAACTGAAAAAGCAGGTCGTAGTGTCTGCAAGTGAAGCAAGCGAGATGATCATGCGCGTAGATGATATTCTACGGTCGGCGCCGCGAAAGCGTGAGGGGCATTAGAAGTCTGTCTGTAAACGAAGTCGCAGTTTAGACACCGTTGTAGCAGAGCAAGACCAGACTTACCTTCCTGCTGCATCTACTGCTTGGCCTTGCTTTTCCACGTGTCGACCGAACCTGGATGAAGCCTACCTTGACGCCTCGTCGCAGCACGCTTTCCAATGGAAGTCCATCAGTGAAATCTGCTTTGGAAAAGCCTGGACAGGCTGCGAGCCCTTCGAAGTCAGGCGCGCCGATATCGAAATGGGCAGTCTGTTACGAAGCTATTCTACGGGGGACAGAGAAACCCCAGCCATACTCTCAGAAAGACCCTGAAAGATTCTACTTTGACCTCTTCTGCCTTGCCGTCGACAAAGCCCGGCTTGGGGGCCTCATAAAGTCGGTCCCTGATGCGCACTTCCTGGAAAGCGGGACTCTCAAGGTGCGTAAGCTTTACATCACGATTTCTCCAGTATCTCAGCTCATACATGTTGCAGAACAACATCAGAGAGCTTTTCTTCTATGCCGTCAAAGCTCTCAAGACGCCGGAGGCCGACGACCCGCGTCGCAGCAATGTTATCGACGTATGCGTATGAACTCCTCATGATGGCGTACGGCTCTGATTGATTGGGGTACAGACTCTGCGGATCCTCTTGCCGGAGTTGCTCTCGCGGCCTTTCCCAAACTACAGCTACGATGTGATGAACTTGCTGGCTGGGTCTCTTGACCAAGCAGATATTGTCTTCGGAGTAAGCGAGCATGTTTTCAGTACATGGCATACGCTCACCGTCTGTACAGGATTTTGTACATGCTATCGATGCAATATTTCAAGCGAACGACTTGTCGCGTGAGTTACATTCTTGCAGCCTCTTGAAGCTGTATTGACGCGAAACTCAGTGGAAATAAAGCAGAGGGTCATGAGCCTGACTCTGCACCTAATTAGCTCGATCAACCAGGGCTCCATAAATGCGTACTTCTTGCGCCGAGACTTGTTCGGGAGCGTGAACAAGGTGGGTCTTACAACTTGCATACTTGCTCGATGCTTACATCCTGTCCGTAGCTCATCACTGATCCTACTACCGCCATCCTCGCTCCTGAATGCTTGCTTTTGGTGGGCATATTAGCGAATTTCCACAAGTACGAAGCAAGAAACCCGCTTCTGGTACGCTTCGAGGATCTTGTAGACGAAGGTATCATGCGGACTGTGAAAGAGACAGCTGCTGTGGCAATACGCCAGTGTCGAGAGTACGTAGCTCTCGAGAGACTGTTGGACCAGCTAAACCGATGCGTGCCTCAGCGCCTATATTCAGAAATCAGACGATGGACCTGCCACCTTCATGTCCAATGTCTCATCGCTGGTCTCATCCCTGCGTCGGCTTGCTACTCCCTCTTCTCCCAGACTAGCAAGATTACCAAGCGAAGACTCCTCTAAATCTATTTTACAACGCGAGGATAACATTTGTCGAGACATGTTGAGTCACTTCAGCTGTTATGCATGGCAGGCAAAATCTTACCGTCTTTCAGGCCACTAGAAATTGCAGCAATCCTACTGCCTATATACGATTTGGTTAATAGCAACAAAGCTTTTTGTGCTTTTTTGCTCAGCGAGAAGGCCTCAGAGGCATCATCAGGTAATCAAAGTCGCAATCCTCGGGCTTCGGCAAGCGCTGACTGTGGAGCCTATCGCTACCAGAGCCAGATCTGATAGCGGCTTTGATCAGTCTGTCTTCCTATATTGGTACACATGCAGCAGTCACCAAGCGGTCACAGCTATACTCTCACCTAGTCTTTGCTATCCTGACTGTCCTGGTCGAAGAGGGTGCGCAAACGTTTATACCATTAGAGCACGCTTGCGCCGTGCGGATGTGCCGCCAAGTGAGATATATTTGGTCGCAATAAGTAATACTCTGACACAGCTCTGCTGCAGCGACAACCATCTCTGCCACAGTCGAGTGACGATAAGAGACCCATCGTCTGTTGCATCCTCGACTCGCTGGCCCTTTACTTGCGTTTCAATATTGTACGAAAGCGGCTTGATGTCGAGACATATCTGTAAGTCCGACAGGTCTCATAGTGCTGCTAGCGCGCTCATGTGATTTTTGTTAGCCTGGTCCTACGCTTAGCGCATAAGATAATGCATCAACTGAAGACCGTTCGCATATGTATCAGTGAGTGAGTCCCTCTGGTGACAAGTGCTATTACTGACACTATCAACAGGCTACGACTGGACTTTCCTGTTTCAATCATTATTGTTGCTTGCCCAATTCTTGGTCAGCCGCCAGGTCGAGCTCTCTGATCTTCCCTTCATGGAAGACCTCATAGATCAGGTGCTGCTGACCTTGGACTTTGCGGTCGTGTGGGCAGATGTTATATTGCTAGACGGAGAGGCCGTAGCGCAACTCTTCTATGAAATCCTTCGGGCGGAAGACTCGATATCCAAGCTCAGCACTCTTACAAGCCTCGGTAGCCCTCCCGCCATACCTGTATCGCCTCGATTAGGTCCGGCCGCAAGTCCCAACCCAGGCAGTCGGTCTCTCGGGACGTCAACGCCTAAAAGCCCGCTACAGTCATCCTTCTTCACATTTGCTTCTGAACAACCGAAAGGTCCCGTCGCTGAAAGCGTCAGGAATCTTGGTGTAGTTCGATCGCACTTTGGCGGGAGAGTCGATGATTATAACGAGAAAATGAATGCAGGCAACATGGAGGCCTACCAGATTCTCAACATTATCAAGTCTTCTATGGATGGATTAGATCTGCGGGAGAGTATGGCATTGGAAAGTGGAGGAATGAAGCGCTTCAACGAATCCGGTCACGAGAGCTTTTTCCAAGAGCTCACGCAGCAGGTCTGCATAGATGTCCTAAAGATCACGCAGAATCATCAGTAAAGCGGTAGTAGACAAGTGAAGGGATGTTGTCATGCGAATAGCTGTATCAACTATGAGTCGCTCGTCACGTCACGCCTCCTTCGTTCGTTCGCGTTGCGACCATCGCTTCATATTTGAAAGTATGTCAGCACAAGCCAACAAGTATCCTCAGGTTGCGCTATACTCTGCGCGCTTGCATGCAATCAAGGTCTTTCGCGAGCTCGCGAATGCAACCGGCGAAGATAGTCTGGCCATCCATCTGTTTGGCGAGCAGATCAAGTATCGAAACGATACAGACAGAGAACTACCGTACAGGTAGGCGACACTGCGCCTTGCGAAGACAATCAAGAAACAATATCCTAATCTCCCGGTACCGATGATGCGTGTTTTCAGACAAGAAAGCAACTTCTACTACCTCACCGGCTGTGATATCCCTGCTACACAACTAATATGCTGGTGTACGAGGAACAAGGAGGCTAAGGAGCCTAACGATGATTTCGAAATAACATCCGTTCTCTTGATACCTGAAGTGGACAACGACGATGTGATGTGAGCTTCCTAGAAAGTTTCCTGTTCTTCGTATACTGATATGCCATTTACAGGTGGTCTGGGATGCCTCTGACGCCGGAAGAAGTGCACAAGACATTCGATGGCAGCCGTGTTGCGACTTTGGCGGAATACTCCAAGGTTTTGAAGCATTTGCCCACAAAGACTATACACACCCTTCCGGGATATCCTCTCCCAAAAGAGTCAGAGACGGAGTTCACCAGCTCAGACAAGCACCTCTTGATGGCTTGCCAGCGGGCGCGACTAACAAAGACGGCTGTCGAGATCGACCTTATCCAGATGGCGAATGATATATCATCAAAGGCACACGAAGGAGTCATGCGAGCGCTGGGAGGCGGCGATCTCAAAACGGAGTACGAAGCCAGTGCGATATTCAGCTATCATTGTGCCAGGAAGGGTGCAAAGGCGTTGGCATACGAGGTGATCGCAGCTTCTGGTACCAGCGCGGGTACTCTACACTATATCAAGAACAATTCCTCTTTTCCGTCTACTGGCAACGGGAGCCTGCTGCTCCTGGACGCGGGCTGCGAATACAACAACTACGCAAGCGATATCACTCGGACTTTTCCAATCGGTAATGGAGGGAAGTTTACACCTGAAGCCAAGAACATTTACAGGTTGGTGGAAGAGATGCAAGACGCTGCATACTCCCGTATAAAGCCAGGAGCAAGCTGGGATACTATTCATCTGGTCATGCATCAGAGAGTTGCAACGGGTCTTCTCAAACTCGGCATCTTCAGATCGCCACATGCTCCCGGAGTTAGAGAGACTGCTCAAGGCGTAAAAGAGAAGGACTTTGACGAAATGCAGGATGACGCAAGAGAAGGAAGGGAGAAGAACAAACTTATACAAGATATCATTGACAGTGGCGTGACTATGGCCTTCTTTCCCCATGGACTAGGTCACAACCTGGGACTCGACGTACATGACTCTCCGCTTCTGAAGCAGGGTACGCCAAACGAGAGCCCACTACTCAAATACTTGCGATATCGAGGGAATCTGGAAGAAGGCATGGTCATCACGGTCGAGCCGGGTGTCTACTTCAACCCATTCTTGCTGAAACCTCATAAAGATTCGCCTTTTATCGATCACGAGGTGCTCAAGAAATACATGCCTGTAGGAGGAGTGCGGATAGAAGATGAGTAAGTCATATTTCCTCTGCAGATGGTCGAGCTAAAGAGACATGCAGCATTCTGATCACGTCCAACGGCTTCCATAATTTCACGACGGTCAAGCGAAGCATAGAGGATATCGAGGCGCTGTGTCAATCAGCATCCAAGCCAACAAAGTTAGATAAATAGGAAGTGCAACGTAAGATCTTCTTTGGAGAAGTGAATTGAGCAGTAAGGGTTCGTAAAACAACAATTGCAGCACTTCATTAGGCGTACTTGTACAATGCTGCAGCTTTCATACTGTCTCGCACGACAAGACTAATATGAACAGACTAGAAGCCTCTAATTATTGATAGGCCTCGGCCGGAAAGGCATGGGTTCCAGATCGACTTGTGGTACAGCCGGACCACCGTCTGGATCTGCTGGAGGCTGAAACTGTGGACATCGAGAGAAGAAGGCTGCCAGTGTCCGTCGTCTGATTATACTTTCCACTGATGAGAGTAAAGGCTGTTCAGCTATTACGCTTCACGCTGACGAGGGGTACCGGGCTTACCTGAAAGCTCGTTATGCAATTGCTGCCTCTGTACCAACAAGCGCGTCAGTAGTGTACTGGACGAATAAGCCTGCTAAAGATCGAGGCCTACCTTCACTTGCTCGCTGAAGAGATCGTCCTTAACTCGGTCTTTCCGCTGGGCATCTAGCCTTTCGTAATCTTGATCCGGTAACGCATCGAGCTCCTTTTCTCTGCTCTTTAAGCGGTCGTCTAGCGTCGATACACAATTTCGAATTATACGTTCCCTTCTCTTCCAAGATTCTTTAGGAAAGTCTCAGCTGCTGTTGAAAGATGGAATCATGTCGCATGAATATAAGCACCTGTCATGTCCTGCCATACTCTCAGGCATGTCCGCCCTTGAGCCGCTTCGTTCGCGTCCAGCACAGGTAGTCCGTCATTGCCGACGCCTAGGGTCGAAGTCGATGGATCACCCCGATGCAAGGCAGCATCTCTATTCAGCCTCGTAGTGATAGCATCGTCCAAAGCTCTGTATTTCTTTAGAGTGGTCTTGAAAACAGTGATGTTCAAGCAGAGGTTTTGCGAGAGATCGTTCGGCGAGGCAGGCGGGATCAAAGATTGGGAAGTGAGGTATGCAGATCCGAGAAGAGGCCCAGAGGGACTCGTAGAAGATGAAGGCCGGCTAGAGGTAGACATATTGGCCGGAAGTATAGGCTTGCGACAGCTTGCGCGTAAAGTGCATAAATACAAAGGCAGGAAGAAACTAGATACAGAGGTAGGATGAGGCTACAAGGGGAGGGAAGTGTATACTGGAACTACAGCTCTATCTTCGCGACGAAACGAGAACTGCAAGTGCTATTGTGACGCGAAACGTCATGGCTACAAGTATTGGAAGATATTTGCGACTTCTTGTATACGCTTCAAGGCACATGTTAACTTCGGCTGTTGATAGCTTTGTACTCCTGCTCGATGTACTTTTCGAAATCGGCTGCTTCGTGGCCAATAGGACAGTCTTTCCAGACGCCATCTCGGATACAGACCTGTTTCTCATTAACTATGACAGTGCAAGATCTTGTGATGTTCTTCTGGTGTGCCAATTGAACTGGGGACCGAAAAGAGTGCATTGGCTTGCGTGTACACGTAAAAGTATAGCCGCTCTCACCTGATTCCTTGAGTAGGGCCTTGCCCTGCTTGCCGGTGTAACAATCAGAGAAGTCGGCGTCCCAGTTCTTCTTGATGACTTTGGCACATGTCTTGGCTAAGCTGATGTCGCCAACTCTGTGGCAGGCGTTTTCTGAGTCCGGTAGCGTGTAAATAATCGCATACAGAGCGAGTGACACACCTCTTTAACCCATTGAAGTTCTGACACTGTACGAAGTTCCACCAGTCTTGCTGTGTATTGACGTTGGCCGCGACGCATAATTGCTGTACGTTGCCATCGCATTCGGCAGGCCCATGCTTGCACTCTACACCGTATGGATGCAGAGTATCGTTCAGCTGGCCAATGTAGACCAGGCGGAGATCCATGATATCGTCGTCGACTGCGAGGACCTTGTCGAAGACGGATTCGCACAGCTAGATAAAGACATCGTCGGCGATCACGATTATCAGACATTTAGGGCCATATCTTGATGTACCTCTGCATCTGGGCATCTATGTATGCCATTCAGTACGGACAAACACGGTCAGGGCCGGCTATCGTGATGCTTGGCGGATAGTGTCGACGCACTGCGACATGACTCCCAACACTACAGGGACTCTCTTGTTGGTGTTGGGCTTGGTGATCTGCCCGGCAAAGAAGGGGATTTGCTGGGTTGCAGCGACATCAGGCGGTATAAGGAGAGCATTAAGGCCAGCAGTAAGGAGCATTAAAGCGGTAAAGAGCAGCTTAAACGTCGTCAGCATCGTTTGAAGGCCAAAGAATTGGTCACTGTCTAAGCTCCACCCTTGACCTCCTTCTGATTCTTGAGGCCAAGATCTTGCAGTGAAATGGTCTGAAATCGGTTTGAAAAGACCTGATACATACAGCACATCACACCTACATTCAAACATGTCAACGCTGCTCTGGACGTCGCCGCGCTCGTCTCCGACTCCCATGGGCCACCGTCCAGCGCATCAGATAGCTTTTGGAGCGTACGGCGCAAGCAGCAGCAACAGCAACAATCATGATACATCTCATTTTGGCAATGGAGCAAGCGGCAGTGGGGCTTCAGCTGGTTTCGGGTTTGGATTTGGCGCTGGACCATCGACCTCGAGCTCGTCCTTGGGCTATGGCTTCGCAAGCGGAGGTCAGCCGCCCGTAGCCAGACAGAACTCAGGATTCGGTACTCTATCAAGTCCTCAGCATGCGAGTATCACTGCAAGCGCAAACAAGCGCAGGCGAAGGCGCTCAGACTCGCCGGGAGATGACATGGACAACGGCGATGAGGACAGATTCACACCTAGTGAAGGGAGGGAGCTAGCTGGAAAGAGAGCACGTACAGATCTTAGAACAGTCAAGAGCATGGGAGTCATGCAGACTTCAGCGCCATCGGCATCCACAAGCTCGGACGTTGATCTGGGCAAGGCATTAGGTGAGAGTGCTCAGTTTATCTTGCGACTCCAGAGCAGCGTTCGCTAACGAAGTCGTTGCAGCAACACTCTCCAAGCCAGCCCTTCTTGGCGTTCTCACATCGCTCCTGGCGCAGCAGCCCGCTCTAAAGCCTGCCGTATTCGCTCTCCTTCCACCTCCTTCCCTCGAGTCCTTCGTTGCGACTCTACATTTGATGGAGAGGAAAGTCATCGAAGCCCTTCCCGTTGGAAGCAATCTCCGACAAGAGTATGTTTGGTCACGCATCCGTGCTCCTCTTGAAGACTATACCGCAGAAGCTCGTTTGGCACTCTCTCAGTTCTGCCCTTCTCCATCTTCGATGGCTCCTTCACACGAGGAAGCTCACCCGTCCGCTACTTTCACTTTCTTATATACCCTCACTGCCTCGATTCGCAAGCTGGAAGTCTTGCTGCCTCGAGCTCCTACTCCTTTCGCTTCTTCTGGTCTGGCGACGCCCTCTATCAACAATCCCTCTACTCTGAATCCGCGCGACCCTCTCCTGTCGTTCCTGCCGTCACTGTTCAATCAATGGCACCTCCTCGCGACCCGCCTTTCGACGCTAGTCAACGGCAATGGTAAGGTGTTATCCGCCGACACTGTCAGAAGTTGGTTCAGACATCTGGACGAGCTGGTCAGCCTCCCAATGGATACTCTGCATAATCAGAACAGCGATACTAGCAATGTGGGAAGGAAAGCCAGTGAGGCTGTCCGCGAGCGCTTCGTTCGTGAATTGGGTTGGCTGGTGGGAATCAAGACCGTGCAGGTACAGCAGGAACATCAGCAGGAACAGCAGACGCATATGATATTTGGGCGAATGCAAAGTCCAAGCCATCATATTGCCCCGCAGCAGCAGCAGCAGGGCGTGCAAGCGGTAGCTAGCCAGATGATGGACAGCAAAATGATGGATGACGATTCCGATGAGGAATTGTAGGTTTTGATATTTTACCTTTATGCAACACCAGCAGCAGTATGTTCTTTCGTTAGGAGTCAATTCGAGGGTCCGCTAGGGGCGATAAAGTATGTATGCTGTTGTACCTTCCTCTCTGCTATCGTTTACCTGCAATGCCAGTAACTTACATGCTGTTCCTGCTGCGCGTTGACCGTGCCGAGATGAGCGTTTCCCCGCCCAGTGAAGTCATCCATTCGGCTTTCGCTTTGGCTTTCGCTTCGTCCAATACGCTCCAACCTATTCATCCTACCTAGCACACAAGTCTACAACAATGCAGAAGATGGCAGCACCTCCCGCAGACAGTGAGCAGCTGGCTGTCATGATACGGCGTATGCTATTTCCGGCTGAAGCTGACCTCGCTCCTGCCAGCCAACGACGGCGGGTCTGGGATGCCAGCAAACGTAGGAAACAAGATAGAAGCTGAAGCCAAAGACGGTGGAGCGCGCAAGGACAATCCACGCGCATCCGGGAATGCAGATGCAATGGAAGGCGACAAGGTGTCAGACAAAGACGGCGATGGAAAGGGAGACAAGCCTGCATCTACACCTGGTGAGAACGCGACTGTCCACTCGAAACTTCAGCACGAATTGGATCAGGAGATCCAGAAGAAGCCGGAGAGCGAGTGGGGCGTGACGCACGCACATGAAGAGCAGGCTGCCCAGACCGAGAACAAAGTCGATAATGCTAATCAGGGAGCGAGCAATGGTAAGCGACACTGTCGGCTCACACCTCTACGCGTCTGATGGCACCTGTTTGTTCCACTTTTAGCACATGGAGAGCCCGAAGGCAAAGGAGGACTTATGGGAAAAGTCAAGCACGCTATGCACAAGGACTAGATTGCGGTATTGGCAGAATATGCGTGACTTTGAGAGGATGGCCAGAAACCTGTATCATACGTCAGCGTTGAAAGACATGTTATCCAGCTTAGTCTTGACGGAACGATACATATGCCTCCGCAGCCTGATGTATCCGTGATGATGCCTGATGTATCCGTTCGTCGTGTGATTTAACGATGTCGGAGAGACGACGAGACGTGATGTGATACCCAGCCTTGCGGAGCGTCCACTGCGCTTATAGATTGAACGACTACAGAGCTGGATGAGGCTTTAGACTGACCCAGATTTCGAAGATTTAGACCGGTCGTTTGAATCTTGGCTAGCTAACGGCCAGTCTTCCAGAATACGCTCTCAGAACCTGGTAAATAGACGAGACACCTTGTGAGACGTACGACTGTTGGAGTTCCTCATCAATTGTATTCAGTGATGTAGTTGAGACGGGAAAGGAGGAGACTGTGGAGGAGAGGGAAGGTGATAGATGGAGGCTAATATAGGAAGCGGTTAATAAGGCTACTTGTTTAAGATACCCTGCTATGTGACTATGCTATACAACTACACCTCCCTGCTGTAACGGCATTCATGCTGTAAACAACCTTAGACTCCATTACCCAACTTGTCCTGTTCTTCCTCCCACAGCATCTGGTGCGCATATCCTCTCGCCATATTCCATACACCTTTCCTACGTCTCTCGATACCGAGTACCGAGTCCCTAATCTCACCCAGTCTATCTTGGTACTCCAACGAGTCTGCCAAGAACTTCGTTAATTCGCCCAAGCACAGTCGGACAGTTTCTAGTTGTTCATTAGGCGTGAGCTTGATAGTGTCGATCCCGCCAGCGCCGTTCAGGCATTCCATACCAGCTTGAGGCGCTGCACCCGCTACGATAGGGACTGTGATATCGTGCGGAGTCACGAACAGAGACTCGATATAGGATTGAGGACTTGCTATCCGTTGTATACTCGGTGCGAGACGCGCGGTGACGAGCGGACGATGTTCTTGGCCGTCTTCATTCCCACCAGCAGAGGAAGAAACAGAGCCGGAACGTGAACGCGAGTCTGGGCCTTGTTCAAGATCTTGCTCATTCGTTTGCCCTGCCGGCGCCTCGGTGCCATTATCTGCTGCGGTACCATTTGCTGTCGCTGTACCATCTTGTTCAGCTGTAGCGGTACCATTCGTCTGGACAGGGATGTCCGCCTGCTCCCCATTTTCGATGGACTGCTTTGCTTCGCCATTCTCCTTCATCTCGACGTCTTGACCTTCTACGCCATTCCCATTCACATCTGCTACTTTCTCAGCCTTCTCTTGCCCGTTCCCTTCAGCCTGCTTCTCAGCCTGCGCTCCATTGGCAACACTCTCGTCCGGCCCTAATCCACGCTCCTCCGCTGAATCCACAGACGCGTCTACAGGTATCCGCTTTGCTGGCGGTTCCTCTTTGTCTCCATCTTCCATCGAGACGCTCCTAGTCCTTTTTCGCGATCCTTCAACTGAATGTCCCGCTTGCGCGCCTTCGACACTAGCTGCGAGTGTCGCCTCCTTCGTTTCCGGACCGCTCCCTGCAGCAGACCTGTTCACCTCTTCACCGGTCCCTAATCCTATTTCTGCATGACCATTTGTTTTCGGCCCACTCTTCCTGTCTGCCTCTGCTTGTGCATTCGCACCGATAAGATCATCGTTATCCCCAATGAACGGTAACCCGATAACACCTTGTTCGCCCGCTATGCTGTTCCCTCTGAGAAAGTCGATAAGCCGAGTCAGGGCTTTGACGAGGGGTATGTCCTGCTCGATGAGTTCGGTTGCGCCTAATGAAAGCTTCTCTAGCGTTCTGTTTCGCGGCGAGAAGGTCTTGCCAATGAGGGGGGACATGACGAGCTCGACGGGCGTTTGAGGAGGTGCTGGTAGATAGGCGCGTACGGGTCCAGAAGAGTATGCTGCGAAGGAGGAAGAGGTGGAAGCTAGCCCGTCGTGGGTGTATGCTCCCAAACGATGTTTCCGTCTCTTCGCACGTGGAGAAAGAAATGAACCGTTACTGTTTGCTGAGGGTGGTAAGTTGCTGAGGTCGTGTAGAATACCAGAGGAAGACGTGTTGTCCGGCCGCGCTGCTGCTGTCGAAGAGCTAGGTACAAGGGTAATGTGAGGAGCGATCGGATAGCCGCCGGGCAGGTTTCTATGAGCCAAGTCTGTGTGATGTTTCGACGAGGACGTCGCATTGCCAGACGTGAGTGTATGTACGTTGTTTGCAGGAAACGCCGAGCGCGACTTGAAGATCTCGTGATTCTCCCATCCTCCCAGTCTACCTTTCCTGACAAACTTGGCCCCGCTGCTCAGCTTGTTGCCTCTGTTGGATAGACGTGGTACTTTGACTGCTGACAAGTTTTCATCGTCGCCGTCGTCCGCTGAGCTGTCGCCGTGGTCATACCACGCTTCGTGGTCCTGCGACGGCAAGGAAAGCAAGAAGTGATCCTCCTTCTTCGACCTATGCGACTGCAGTGATGGTGTAGAAGGTGTCTGATGGGTAACAGTCGCGGCGGCGGTACTTGTTGAAGCTATAGGACCTCCACCTGAGCCAGCTGCCGCGACAAGACCTGGATTTTGCCCGCTCGCTGCATGATGATGATGATGGTGATGATGATGATGATGCGCGTGAGGTAGTTGCGCCTGTGTTTGCTGTCCAGAAGTAGTATTTGTTGCGCTTGCTGGCACTCCGCCTTTGGCCTCGACGGCTGCCATATAGACTAGACTACTCTCTGCTTTAGACGTTGTTTACTGATGGATGTGTATGTGAAATACTCACTCAATGCTGCAATGTTAAGCAAAGTGTTATAATCTCGGTAAAGGTGCAAGGTTAACCCTGCCTTATGCCTTAATCTGATACTGATGGACCGCGTTTTGGTCAATTCGCTGCATCTCAGCGACCTCCACCTCAGCCCAGCGCCCTGGACTGACCACAAGCAGCAGGTCGCTCTCGTCGACGTCGCCGTGAAAACTGACACCTCGAAAGCCGGAGCTTCTGACAATTTGGAATTCTCAACGAGCTACGCGGCCATCGCCAAACATCTGCGCAATCACTTCTCAATCCACAACTTCCCTCCCCATAGACCGCTCTCAGCCTACAGCCTTGCTGAAGAATCCGCGAAACAACTTCTCTTCCATCTTGATCCCCCTTTGAGCAAGACAGACAGCGTCAATATCGCTGTACACATCCCTGAAGCTCTCCTACACGGTGGTAAACTAGTTGCCAAGATCGAAAGATCCCTACAAGACTATTCTTCGACAAAGCAGCTCGTACACGATTCGCAACACGCTAGAAACGATTCTCTCAGCGTACAAGATTTCCATATATCAACTGTCATTGGCTTGAACGACTGCGAAAGGCTACAGGAGCAACCGCTCGTCGTAGAAATCGAGACTTGGCCAAACTTTGACGGAATACAATCTAGCCAAGCAATGGCCTGGAACCCCAAGATACTTCAAGAGTCCGTGTGGAAGGTAGGCCAAGCCCCGATGCTTTGTACGCCGCTAGATGGCTGAAAACTGTATCTTGTATTGCAATCTCCAGCACGTGCGCTCAAACCACCCACTTCTACTCGAGACACTCTGTCCTTCCCTTTCCTCCGCTGTGATTTCACAATGTAATGTACCTCGAGTGCGAGTGCGCCTCGACAAGCCAAAAGCTGTCATGTGGACGTCTACGACCGCCGTAGAAACGACAAGACACAGAAGTTTCTTTCGTTCTTCAGCGGCGCCATTCTCTCAGCAGACTCGCGCCCTCTCTACCTCGACATCTCGCGCCCCCAATGGTACGGCCTCTTCGTCCAAATCTCCGGCTACTCAACATGCACATACAGCCCATATCGCTCTAGGGTCCAATCTCGGCGACCGAGCAGGATACATCAATCAAGCTCTTCGCTTCCTTGACAATACAGCGTCACTTCAGGCCGTAGCAAGTGGCAGTAACGAAGCAGGTCCTAGCGAATCGAGCGTGAAGGTGCTTGATACGAGTTTCATGTATGAGAGCGAGCCTATGTACGTACTCGACCAAGCTCGTTTCCTGAATTGCGTCTGCAAGGTTGGTCAGCCATCGAATTTACCCAAATACGACGCCTGAAGTTTCCTCTTTTAGATCTCGACTTGTCTTTCTCCAGCTTCCCTTCTTTCCCTCCTCAAGTCTATAGAAAATCAGATAGGCAGACGGAAAACGATAGACAAGGGCCCACGAGAGATCGACCTCGATATTCTCCTTTACGATCAACAGACCATCCTCCGAGATGAAGAGGCGGATCTTACGATACCGCACCCACTCATCAAGGAGCGCGAATTTGTCCTTCGCCCCTTGGCCGAGTGAGTGGCGCTCTCCATCCTTCCATTCCGTATACTACGTTTGTTCTGACGTGTTTTCTACCAGTATTGATCCCTACCTCGTCCATCCTATTCACAAAGAAACAACGAAGCAATTGCTTGCGAAGTTCCCTGCAATCTCCACGCAACTCAAACAAGTCACTCCACTCTCTCGTTCACAAGCTTCTCTACAATTCTCCCAATCCTCCCGTACATTACTTATGTCCATTTTAAACGTCACGCCAGATTCATTCTCCGATGGAGGGGCATATAACTCGGTAGACGAAGCTGTAGCTACTGCGCTAGAGCATGTCGAAGCTGGCGCTGATTGTATTGATATTGGCGGAGTGAGCACAAGACCTGGCTCTTCGCATGTAACTGAGCAAGAGGAGCTTGACCGAGTCCTGCCCGTCATACAAGGCATGCGGAACAAGGGATGTCAGGCTGCTATCAGCGTGGACACGTACCGAGCTTCTGTAGCACAGGCAAGTATACAAGCAGGAGCAACAATCATCAATGACATCTCAGGAGGAATGCACGATCCTGAAATGCTAAGCACTGTCGCAAGGTTAGATGTGCCTTTTGTGCTCATGCACATGCGAGGCAAGCCCGAAGAAGTCAATCAGAAACAGCATCAGCAGTATGAAAATGCAGATGTCGTCGGAGGTGTACGAAAGGAACTAGCAGAAGCTGTCCGGAAAGCTTTGAATGCAGGCATCAAGCGCTGGAACATCATTCTGGATCCTGGAATTGGCTTCTCGAAAGACCTTCAGGGCAATCTGGCACTTCTGAAGGATCTACCGGCTGTTACGGGCAGACGATCTTCACGTTTCACCACGTTTAGTCACGCTGATCCGGACGCTTTCACGTCGATTGACGAGGATGCAGACCTGTTGAAAGGCTTCCCTGTCTTGGTGGGCGTCTCCAGGAAAGGCTTCATCGGCAAGATTACTGGGCAACAAGCCCCAAAAGACAGAGAGTACGCCAACTCGGCCATTCATGCGTTAGCTATCGCAAACGGGGCAAGTATATTGCGGGTGCACGACGTCTCCGCCGCGAGAGATGCTGCTCGAATCACGGACGCCATCTACAACAAGTCGTAATACACTCTGGGCGTCATTTAGTTGCATCGGGAAGTTTAGCAACTCGCCCAGAACTTCGTTACCGCACTCCAGTATCTGCACAATAGAAATTAGCTCTAGCTCTATATACGAGATGGTCCGGGTGGTAGGCGCACCTGTTTCCATCCGTGCGCGCATGTGCGACATGTGGACTCTTCTCGTACCTCTCGACGCTCACGTCTATACCGGCCCGTCTCGCTGCTTCTATGTTGGACTCGATGTCTTCCGGCAAGATGAGTTCGTCTGTCCTACTATAGATATACAGACGCTTGGCTGTAGGAGAGAAGATCTTCCCATCGTTCAGATCTAGTCTGAGCTTTTCGATGGCGAAAGGTTTGGGCCGCACAAGCAGGGTATACAATCGCAGGAGACTCCAGGCAGCTGTCAGGACAGCATACAAAGGGTACCGGATTACAGGATTCGTGATCCCAGCTGTGAAGGCTCGCAGCAAACCACGGAGCGCCGTCCCACTTCCTGGCGCAGAGTCCATAATCAGGCCCTTTAGCGGGATCGGTTGCGGTTTGGCAGACGACGCTTTTCCCATGTGACGAAGAGAGGCCATCTCTGCTAGATGTGCCAGAACTATAGCACCTCCGTTGGAAAATGAGTGTACAAATAGCGGCTTGGGAGATGCCGCTAATTGCGTCGTAGTCAAGTTCTCTGCGTCGAGAAACCGAAGGATCGGCTGCACATAGGCGTCTTTTGATCTCTTCGATGACCAGAACCAGTCTTCCCAAGAATGTCAGTGCAGCCTTGGTTCAGGCAGACGGCGCGCTCACCACTGTATGACTGCACCACTAGTATCTGCGCAGAAGGGTACAAAGAACGATACTTGTCGGTGTATTTACGAATGTGACTAGACAACGCGTCAATACGTTACCGTCTCGCTACATTGCGCGACCTACTTGATCTTGCCGTTCATCCAACCGAATACAAGAATTGTCTGCAGACGTCCTTGTCAGCCATACGTCGGTATCATCTCAAATACACACTCACATCAGGATCTTTACTGCCATCTTGCCAAGCTGTTTGGCGTTCGATGAGATAAACGCCCTTCGCAAGCTTTCGAAGATCGTTCGTTTTAGATGCCAGCAATGGCGTCTGATCAGTACCGGTGAAGCTAGAGGCGCCCATGCTGCGCCGATAAAGTCTGTGATTAGGGTGTACAAGCGGAGGGACGGGACGAGGGAGAGATGGGAATGAAAGAGCAAAGGGAAGCGAAAGAGACGAGCGTCGTAACCCGAATCCTTGGCGCACGCAAGGTCGTAACATACGATATGGAACTCGGTCACCAAATAACCGGGATATTGCGGGATGTTGAGAAGAAACCCAAGATCCTTGGTGATCATCTTATCCGGATACCATACAACAGTACATCTGGTTATAAGCGTAGCCTCGCAGCGACACACCCTGACCCTAATCAAGTAATTGAAAGCTTACGCGCTTGTGTCAGCATGTCTACAACGGCGCTCGCACTGGCAGATACTAAAGCTTTGCCTTCTGAAGAGTTAAGGGTCCAGGACGTTGTGTTGAGTCGCTGTCGATGCTATCCCAAAGCCTTGTTACTGCATTCCAGTATCTATGGAAGACGGTTAGACGCACGTATGAGCGGTAGGGAAGTGTGGAACGTACCTAGTTCCGTCAATCTGTGCGTGCGCTACGTGTGGGCTCGTTCTGAATTTCTCTACAGCCACTTCATAGCCTGACCTTTTCGCATCTTGAATATGCGATTCGACATCTTCCGGCATGATAAGCTTGTCCGCCGCGCTGTATATGTATAAGCGTTTGATATCGCGAGGGATCAGACAGCCATCGTTGAGATCATGTCTGAGTTTCTCGATGGCGAAGGGCTTGGGTTGAAGGAGTGTCTGGTAGAGGCGCAAAACGGTCCATATAATGCTGAGGATAGCATACATAGGATACCGTGCTATTCGACTCCTCACACCGTTGGTGAAAAGCCGTAAAAGACCTAGATAGGAGGTGCCACTGCCGGGGGCAGAGTCCAAAACGAAGGCTTTCAGCAGGAAGGGACTTGCCCTAGGAGACGAAGATGGGAGACTGCGGTGAACCGAGAGCATCTGTAGCAGGTGTAGAAGGATCAAAGCACCTCCGTTCGAGAACGAATGAGCCAAGATAGGCCTGGAGACTGCTGCGGTGGGGTCGCCATTTGAATTCTCTGTATTCAGAAATCGGACGATGGGTTGAACATAGGTATTTCTCGAATTTTGAGAGGCCCAGAGCCAATCTTGCAGCGAAAATGTCAGTCACGCGTGAGTGTTCTGGTTTCTGCCTAGTAGGGCGGCTTACCTATGTACGACTGTACTATTAGTATTTGTGCAGATGGATAGAGCGAATGATACTTGTCGCTGTATTTCTGGAGGTGACTGAACAACTGGATGAGTACAGACGGCAGGCTACAGTATTTTGTGTTCCTTCGGACGTACTCTAGCTTGGCGTTCATCCAGCCGAAAATCAGAATGGTCTGCCATACGTGTTAGCTTCAGATCCATCTGCCTTATGCCGCGACTGACATCCGGATCCGTGCTACTTGGTGGCCGGGCTATCTGACGGTCGACGAAGTACACGCCCTTCGTTAGCCTTCGCATATCGGTAGACGTTGATTCCAGTAAGGGCTTATTGTCAGTCCTGACAGTGGGAAAGGGGATCTGGGACGAAGTGCAGAGGAGGACAGTGCGGAGCGGCGTGAGACAGAGCATGAGGCTAGCGAGGTGTCGCTCTCTGGATTGAGGAGCGTAAGTCTGCAACAATCGTGCGCAAACTTGTCGTCACCCCAATCTCGTCAATCAGATTGGTGAAAAGCTGCTGCTTAAGCGGTCCTGCATAAAGCATGAATTGTCTATTGAATTGCGAAGAATATGAAAGATTTATGAAGTACACCAACGACCTGTAGTTGACTAACTACTCCTGGACTCCCTGTCTGGCGTAAAACCTTAAACCGCTAACACAAGACTAACGCAACTAAAAACCCAATGGTGGTAGAGACTTTAATGGCGTTATAAGTCTATCCTCGATGCCAGGCTGACGAGTCCCTTATGAGCGTCTCCAGCATGCCCAAGCAGGAAGCCACCAGTGGGCTCTTCGAAGATAAGGGAGTAATGCGCGCCAACAGAAACTCGACTCTCAGTCTAAAGTCTGTTGCGCCTGCTGCGTCGCCCTCGTCTTCTTTGAATCGCATGGCGCGGATGAGGGTTCGGGCTGCAACCATGTAGCAGTAATTGATCGCGGTGAAATAGTACACTATCTGATCATTCGAGTGTGAGTATATAGCGCTTGCGATTCGATAGATAGAATTGGCGGAAGATACTGATAGTTTGAACGCCACATCTTCCTGGTTGAAAATGAAAGGCTCGTGGAGAAGCAGCAAAGCTCTGTATAATCATTTGTCAGCTTGAACCCGTATTAAGGAGACAGTCGAGGCCACTTACACGAACGGCACAACGTGAGCGTTGACAAGATTGGCATCTAGCCTACCATCTGATAACTGGTGAACAGGATTCTCGACGGTGACTGGGAACGCGCGCTGGAATGCTAAGACGTTCTCGCAACACTGGACGAAGGCTTGAGACTCGCGAATCCTGTGCTTGATTTCTGGACTGATGATGTGGCTTGGCAAAGTTGCCCTTTGCAAGAAGGCTGTTATTTGCGACAGTAGAACCATAGACTTGATAGCTAGATGCAGAGAGAGGATAGGCGATTGTAGGTGATTTGTGAAGAAGAGTGGTGAATGTGGGTCTAGTGAGACTTGGTTTAGAACAATATCTAAGGGCTTTTAGGTCCGGTTAGCGAGATGCCTCGCAATTGTAGATATGCGCCCTTACAGAAGCGTCTGATGGCCACACAGGGAGAAGAGATGTTATATCTTCCAATGAGAGGGCAGCACTCCATCCCGAACAAGCGCTCATCCAGACGCTGGAGGACATCCATCAGCCAGTAACAGACACCATGATCAGACGCGCTTACTCAATCATGAATATCTGCCACATGGTGGTCGTCCGATAGAAGACATCGTAGTCATCCACGGCGCTTGGAGCAAGGGGAGGCTTCCGCAAAAAGTGGCCTGGCGTAACTGAGATTTTGGTAGACGGCAGGGCACAATTGTTTTGGACGTGCTGAGCAGTAGAAACTTAGACAATAGTCTAAACGTGAGAGCGACGGCAGCTTACATTTAAACCGGCTGGCGCCAAGCTTCTAGCAGAGGTGCCCACGAGTTGCCAGACATCCACGAATTGTTCGACCGCGAATGAATACATCGTTAGCAGCAATGATGCCCGGCAGTTGTCCAGTATAGTGTGCATCTTGTAGTCTGCTAATGCGGCCTTGGCGCATCGAAAGTGATAGACAGACGGAGACGGAGCCGATCGCCAGTATTCATTAGAGTCGGCTGGCAGAGGAGACATCATGGAGCCGAGCGTGCACATTGCGTGTAGTAGGGCAGTTGACGGAAAGCGAGGGTCGGTAGGTGGAAGAGCGAGAGCATGGAAGAAAGAGTCGGGAGAGAGGATGTATGATGTTTGGATCATTGAAAGAGCTACTTCGCACAACGGTCGAACGACGCTCAGGGGAGGAAGATCGAAAGGCCATGCCGTCCAGAACTGAAGAGGGACAGTCAGGCCAATTCGATCTTGCGGAAAGTACCGACTTACTAGTGAAGTCGGGGCAGAAGGACTAGGAAGATTTGATGAAGATTGATTAAGAATTTTGCGCGCATCTGTTGGCTCTCCTTGCTGGCTAGAGTGTGGATGTGGAGACCCAAGAGATGAAGGCGGGGCCGAGGGCCCGCTTGTCAAGGGTGGTGTACCGATGCTGTTGTCTGCCTTCGGAACTAGGTTACTTGCACCTTGGGAGTTTGCCTGTATGAGAGCCTGTTCTAGGTCGGCTATGCGTGCTAGAAGCGTTTCAACAGCTGGCTTGTCCCCTTCAATCTGTGAATTCTGTTTCCTCAGCTTGTTCGGCCTATCAGGAGCCAGAGAAGGTGCTGTGATGGCTTCAAGTTGCGAGGTAGAGGCAACCCCTTCGGCGGGGGATGCCAAATTCGTAGGCCATTCGCAGACTGGTTCTTCTTGATACACCGCCGACGAGGTTTGGCAGGGTGTACATACGGGCTTCCGAGCTTTACATTGCGAGGCATTCACAATCAGACTCAGTAAAGGCAGTCTCCTGACATCGCCGAAGGGAGGCGGCTCACCGTCACACTTTCGCTTCTTTCGTTTGCAGGCAGCGCATGCCTGCCATACACAGCATCAGTACCGGCGACTCTCGCACCACAAGCCGTCAGCCCGCTACCTGTCCTCTATGCAAAGGCGGTTTCCGCTTTCGATCTGGTTCGTCGGCCATTATGCCTGAGAGGTACGCAGCAGAATCAGGTAGTCTTCTTGCTCGATGTATAGCTCTTATTAGTGTATTCCAGTTGGCATCTCCCTTGAATTGTCCAGTTGGCAAAGGGTTAAGCTGCATCCGACCCGATTTGACAGGATTCTGACAAATGTCATGATGGACGAGAATTACGGCGGAACCTACGCTAATCCTCACGAAAGTGTCAATGGATACGATGGCCAGATCTACAGCGAAACGTCAGACTTTGCGAGCAATGTCGGCCAGCCTTTGCAAAGTCCCGGCGAGCTCGAGCAACAACAGCCGCCTTTTAAGAAGAAGAAAATCACAAGATTGCGTCCTCTGAGATCCTGTATCGCATGTAACAAGCGCAAGATCAAGTGCGACAGGCAGGACGGGGGCTGCTCGCAATGCTCCAAGCGTGGTGAGGGCGACAAATGCTCCCTCATAGCACCCAAAGAATCGGATGACAGCCCGTAAGCAGTACACTGAGCGATGAACAAGGAAAATATACCGACGCCTGTGTGGGCTCCTCCAGTAATATGGTCCTCGAGAGGCTCCGTGTCCTAGAAGCTCGCATCGAAGAACTCGAAGCTGCCCAATCTGCACATTCCACGCCCTATTCGCAGGCAAATAACGAAACAGATGTAACCAATGCGAACGGCAAAGGAGTAGTCCATCCCAAGGCCGAAATCGCCGAAGACAGCGCCAGCACTATATTGGGTATTCCAGATGCCACGGAAGCGGCTGCGCTTGTGTTGGAATCCTTATGCAATACACAACGCGCAAAGCCAGCCGTAGAGTCTCCCCAAGTAAGTCCGCTGAAATATCACAGCATTACAAAGCTTATGCTTCCGCAATCGCAGTTGTCAGCCTTGGGCTCCGATACAAGATCGCACAAATCTACCATAATACTGGAGGAAGATCCAGAGCGAGATCGTTTCGCCGTAAAGCGGTCTTCGCAGATACGCGGTCGCATCCTTCGAGCGGAGACTTTCCCAACGAAAGCTCTAAGCGACTTCCTCGTCGATATTTTCTTCCGGTTCCTGGACGGCTACTGGCATGTTCACGTCAACTATCTATTCGAAGACGAGTATGCCCACTTCTGGCGATTGAGGGAAAGAGGAGAGGATCATCTCGTCGATCCAGCCTGGCTGGCACTGTTTCTTCAGACATTAGCTCTGGGTAAGTCGTGTCTGGCTTTGACAGTCACTTATACTGACGAGCATGGCGTGATGTAGGCATACAGGTCGCCGAATTGCCCTTGCCGACTCATCTGACCGGCACCCATACTACTCCGAATGATGACCTTGTCCATGCACAGGGCTGGGTAGACGACGTCGAAGAACTGCTGAAAGCAGCCAATTGGCTGCGCAAGCCGCAGATCCGCACTTTGCAGGTGAGGTCCTATCGATAAGGTACATTCTTGCAGGATGGCAGCCTAACCGCAGAACTCTCTCTCAGACCGTCATCCTGCTAAATGGGTATCAGACAATGTCAACCTTGAGAGATCCGGCTGGCGGTAAGATAGAGCTGGCAAGAACGTTATATCAGTGCTTACCGCCCCTCACAGCGCCATGGAACGCTGCCGCCATCAGACTCGCGCAGCTTATGGGCTTACATGAGCTTTCGAAGGATTCGACTAGGTACGAGTTACGTGGCCAAGTCTTTCTGTGTGACAATGCTAAGAATCGATGGTCTAGAATGCTGGACGACGATCCTGCCGTACCGAAAGGCGACAATCAAGTCAAGATTCAGGTCGGCAGAAGGTTGTGGATGTCTCTTGTCGTGCTGTGAGTGTGGATTGCACACTCAAACGCAGGCCGGCTGACGGGTCGTTGCCCCAGCGAGCATGTATATGCGTAAGTCAGGAATTACGCTCGGTAATTCCAACAGCTGATAATCTTCCTGTCAAGCGTACGGATGGGTCTCACCTTACCGTTGGCATCGACTCCTTTTAAGACTATAGTCCCGCTCAACATAGACGACATCGATATGGCCAAGGAACAAGTACAAGAGAAGCCTGTCTGGAAGATGACAAACACATCTTCTCTTCTCCTGCGATGGGTTCTGGCCGAGACGTTCCGAGGTCTCATGCTATTGCCTGCAGACATGGGCGCGCACGAGAAGCATAGTCACGTCATGGCGGTCGATTCAGACCTTAGAAAATGGCTAGCTGTGAGCGACATTTCTGTCGCGTGAAGTTCACTTAGCTGATGCCGCTGAACAGGGTGCACCCGCAAATCCCGTATCGGGCGATGCGAGCGATTACGGAAGCTATAAACTCCAAGTCTGTGAGTGTCGCAGTCAGAAAGCTGAGCTACGAAAAGCTTCTGACTGTACTCACAGGGCGTCAATGGGCATTCTTAGCCGATATACATGGCCAGCTCCTGCATATACATCGTCCATATATGGTATGTATTCCATTTGAGCCCTAGACTCTACTCTAAAGCTTGGATGGGTCAGGTTCGCGGGTACAGCGACAGTCGCTATGCATTATCGACTAAGATCTGCCTGGAATCAGCGAAGGTTATCTGTGATTCGCGTCTGCATCTTCAAGACAGCATAGTCGACGAACGATTTTGGTGGACTTCAATGAGGTGAGTAGCCCGCGTCCGACTTTGCTAAGTCGGCTTCCGCAACTGATACACCTACTTGCATGCAGATGGCTCAGCGCTGCCATTGTGCTATTTATTGATCTATACCAAGCAATAGACGGCGGCTGTCCAGACGAAGTTCTAGAGATCAAGAAAGCGGAAATACCGGGAATCCAGTCGATCTTGCATGCTAGGACAAAGTCCTGCTATCCTCCCGTTCGCAACTTTGCGTTTGCGGCTATGCGGGTCATCGAGAATCTGAACGAAGCTGAGAAGGCCAAAAGAATATCAGCCAAATCAAGACGCAACAGTATCACTGCTACTACTGAAGAAAAGGCAGAGCCCGTAGGGAGTGTCTTCCAGGTTGGCCTACTTTGCTCGTGAAAGCTGTATACAAGCTGATCCCGATCGAATGTACAGCGAATCGCAAAAACCATAGCATCGCACGACGCTCTGGCGGAAAGGCGAGTCGCGCCTGGCCGATCCAGCTCCGATCTCAGCGTGAAAGCCAGCTCATCGTGGAAGGTCAATGGGCACCTCAGCACCACACCGCAAAGCTCGAACGGCGGTTCTCTACCGTCTAGATCTGTCTCTGCAATGGCACCATCGCCGAACGGATCGCACCTTGGCAACAGCGCGAGTCTATACAGCGAACACCCTTTATATGGGTATAGTAGCCAGAATCAAGCTACTCCACCTATGCTTACCACCTCTCACACAATGGTCGCAGGTGACAGTGGCGAAGGGTCCGTATATTCGGCTCTCCATCCGCTAGCCCTAGAAACGCCTGCACCGTCCTCACATTTCCAAACTCCTATATCATGGGATACTTCGCACTTCTTTCATCCAGATCCATCTGTTCTTTTGCAGTCTATGGGCTATACGTACGCAGCTCCAGGTCAGAATGCAGGCGGGATGTATAGTACTTCTCAAGATGGTACGTGGTATCCAGCGAATCAGTAGGAAGTTGCAGAAGCAATCACATGCAGGATAGATATTCGGTAAAATCACAAGCTCCGCTAGAGAAGTCAGACTGCCATTAAGCGCACATAGGAATGTCGTTGCCGAAGTATACACGATCGCGTATATGTATGCAAATATGCAGTACCATAGATGCGATAGTCTGAGGAATTATGCAAAACATGATATGCTACAGGGACTGCGATTCTCGCTTGGAGAAGACGTCTCTTGTTAAGCGTCTCAAGGCACTGAGCATAGTCTCCCGCACTGCAGTCTGCTCTTCCATCATGCGACCTTGAGTATCTCTCTGCTTCTTCTGTTGAGGCATGCTAGGCACCGAACCACTTAGGCCAGCTTC
This sequence comes from Erythrobasidium hasegawianum, assembly GCA_001972285.1. Taxonomy (NCBI): domain Eukaryota; kingdom Fungi; phylum Basidiomycota; class Cystobasidiomycetes; order Erythrobasidiales; family Erythrobasidiaceae; genus Erythrobasidium; species Erythrobasidium hasegawianum. The sequence goes on along the minus strand of BCII01000002.1, from coordinate 2,313,759 downwards.
TGACCTCCTCTTCAATTCTTCCTTGATAAGACTTTCGCAGTCTTTGTAGCACAGACTCAATTCCGCATCAACGCTTGTGATCGACATCCGCACGCTTTGAGGGGCGACCATATTGTATTTGCGGATCATCGAATTGACGCCTGCAACTGCGCTTTCGTGATATGCTCTCTCTCGAGTCGCCCAATCTTCATCTCTGAACTGACCAGAGCCTTCTATGACAGATGGAGTGAGAGGCTGTAGGCTCAGTATTCGGGTCGCACGCCGGATCCAAGTCGCTCTCAGTCGTGCACGGAAGCCATCGAGCTCGGTTCGCATCTCCCTTTGCAGCTCGACGAAAGGTGGCGCCGCCTCTTGCTTTTTGATAATACGGTTCATGAGAAACTCGCTTCTACCGATGAAGGGCTGTGAGATGTCGGTAAGATCAGTCAGACAGCCTTAAGAAGTTCAATGAGTTGCAGCTTACGTTGCTATCGTGGTCATCTCGCACTAATGGCTTTCCTCTCCCCTTGACCGTCTTGAACAGACCTTGCTGCCTCGCCAGCTCTATCTTCTCGTCTACCAGATTATTCCATGCTCTGATACTGGTGGGCATGGGTCTGTAGCTCCCTCCCGAAGCTTTTGCTTTGAGACCATGATCGTTTCCTCTTCCTTTCATCCCAAGAGCCGCTTTCGCTTTCGCGACGTCCATTGAACCACTTGCATAATCTATCGAGGCGTCTTTTGCTCTGAACACTCTCGCGGCTATATCTCCTGCTGAAGGCCTCGATCCTTTATTATGTGAAAGAGAGCTTATCGATCGAGGTGGTGTGGTCGATCTCACGAGTACGCCTGTCTTGACGAGTGGTTTGCCATCCTTGTCGGCAGGTGACTTGAAGGTATGCTCCCATGGGAAACGAGGTGGATCACCTTCTTGCCATCGATACCCGGCGACAGTCTGGTCTACTTGGCCTGAAGCTGTCATTACGCGAGGTGCCGCTGGAGCCTCAGGAAGCTTTAGAGGTTCGTCGGAGGGTTGCTGAATTTTGCGAACGGTCCCAGGCACTCGCAAGGGTTTGTACTTGTCCATCAGCATGCGAAGAACGGCATCCTCTATCTAAAGAAACCGGAGTGAAAATCAGTTTGGGGAAAGCTGATGTCGAAGGCTGGAGTGCATCGTACACTCTCTTCTCCTTGCCAGGGTATTTCCTTCTTCTGATTCTCGAGAAGTCGTGCACTCAGGCTAGAAGTCGGCGACAAGTCGGCCTCTTCTATTCTCGCCTGCGCAAGGATATGCGCAGCAGCAGCAGATTGCGGTCCAGTAGATTGGGCATTCGATTCATCATGGCGACTGCTAGTGTCCGAATGTACTGATGCTCGGCCTATGGCCTTCCTCCTGGTAGCGCCAGCTTGACTTCTTAGCAGTTTTCTGCGGCATAACGCGCAGGAAAGGACTGCTTGTTCTTGAAAGGCAACGGCTACTCGCATCGACCGCAAACGATGGTAAGAGAGCAAGAGGTACTGAGTGGCCAGCAAGCTCCGCCACTTTACGCGTTGATAATCGTAAAATCGTAACGTGGTAAAACACAACATGTTGAAACGTACGCATATTAATGTCCTAGTCTATGTGCGACTCAAGCGGGATGTCTTGCTGTGCATGCTGAGTCGCTGAGGCATGTGCTGGCTCGCCGAAAGATCTGTATCTCATCTGTACGCTGAGATATTGCCAGATCTCATGTGAATTACGGGATCATTCAGCACTCCATCTTCCCTCATGCCTGCGGATTGACCTTGCATTTTGGCTCGAGCCTTAGAGCTGTTACTCGAAGATATATTTGTTGCCGATGCAGTATGAGAGCAGCGCCAAGGCTGCCGAGAGCGCCTATGATGGCCCTGCCAGGAGTCTATGGTAGACCTTGCTTTGGTGACATAGCCAGAGGCGTGTCTACCATGACTCCAGACTTGACCATCCTTGAATCGGGAAACAGGACCGGAGGAGGGATGGCATGGAACTCCTTGACTGACTTTGACAGCTGGGCGAGCTGTGCTCTCAAGTCATATTAGTATTGCTGCTAGTCCAACAGAGAGTGATCGGCCCACCTTGTCCATGATGCTTTCGACGCCCTTCTGTCTCTCCTTGAACCCAGCAGCAAGATTATCGTACGCTTCTGCAGCAGCTGCATTCCTGCCTTCCTGATTGCGCCTGTCTCGAGCTGTACTGTCGTTTGGCTGGCCAGATGGAGGGTCTTCTCTGCTCGCTCGCTGATCGGCTTTCACCTTGATATCTGCAGTATCGAGGCTCTCCAGCTGGGCGTGTTCTGCGGTGATGTCCCTCTGTACAGACCTGGTATCAGTATTAGACCGCGAGCATGCCAGCACCCAAGGCATCCGTGACACACCTGCAGCTGCTGAATGGTATTCAAATGGTTGAAGATATTCTCTGTAGCGCTGCTTGCGGTGGTGTTGCTGGGATCTCGACCCGCCAGCAAGTGCCGGTAAAGGTCTGTATTGATGTTATGCAGTTGGGGTTTCGGGCTCGCAGGAGATGTTACACGGACGTTTGGATTCATGGCCTCTTCTCGTGCGAAGCCAGACGCAGATGTAGGGTTCATATCGGCTGAGGGGGATTCGCTCTCGGTTCCACGCCAATTCCAATCAGATCTCAGGAAGAATGCTGTCTTTTGCGCAGAAACGAGCGACGACGACGGCGATGAGGACGACGGCGCTGTCACGACGAGCGATGAGCGCAACGCCTGCTCGTCGAGTGATGCTGGGCGAAGGAGACGCTGCCAAATTTGAAGAACACGTCGTGAAAGGGCAAACTCTTACAATCGTCGACTTTCATGCAGAGGTGCGCTGCATCATGTCAACACATACTGCAAACGGTTTCTGACTTTGGCGATTTCCGACGCTCCCCAGTGGTGCCCGCCGTGCAAGATGCTGGATCCTGTGCTTGAGAAGGTCATGAAGGACGACAAGGACGCAGACTACCTCAAGATCGACACAGACAACGAAGCTGAGCTTGCCGCCAAGTACAAGGTAAATCGATCCTATACATCTGCCTGCCCTCCGCTTTCAGCTTCCAGCACGATGACCCGAACTACATACTTTTACATATTCTACTTGAGATATCTGCGCCTGTTCTTCAGGCTATGATGCGACCAACCGTTCATTTCCTCTGACCCTTCAGCCTCACTCTTCCTTCCTCCGATTTTAGTACATCGAACTTGTTGGCTGACTCAGTCTTTATACGGCTTACAGGTCAGCTCCCTCCCCACAGTAATCGCTTTCAAGCACGGCAAAGAGTTCTCTAGATTCGTCGGATTCGTCAACGAGGAAGCAGTCCGCAACTTTTTGGAGAACGCAAAATCATAGCTTATTTTAATGAACGCAAATTCGTGGTAGTACTGTAGAATGAGGAAAGGAAACGACGTTTGATATGCAAATGTATCTATACAACGAAATTTAATGGAATGATCAGACCCAGCAAGACGCAAAGCAATTTTGTCTTCTCAGAAATTGGCCTTGCGCTTGCGTCCAGTGTATCTGCGTGACCCAATTTGGATCAGCCAATGACTCAGAATTTGGTAGTGAAGCGAGACCGACTTGGAGTCCTTCGGGACGCCCTCCTTCCCTCTCTGCCTGTACAAGCTCTTCTTCCGCAAGATCCAGTCCTTATCGCCTTCCAGAACACCTCTCTTCATCTTCCTCTTCTTAAGACCTGTGTTCTTCTCTCTCCTCTTCTCATACTGTACTTCGTCCACACTCATTCCATCCTCCACGCCTAGAGCTTTTGGTATATTCGCATTACTACTCGGGCCACTCATGAGCACCAAGTAGAACTTTTTCGCCTTCTTTGAATTGGGATAGTCGACAACTAGACCTCCTGTAAAACCGGCTTTGGTAGCTATTCCCATGATCAAGTTGACTTGGTCGTCGGATTCAGGGTAGAATTGGAACACGGCGCGGGCACCGCGTGTTAGAGAAGCAAAGAGGGAGTTGAAGAAGCGTGCTAAGCGTTGAGGTGGTGAATTGACGGATCGGTCGGCGTTGCAGAGCCATTGCAGGACAGAGACACTGTGAACGACAGCCTCATGATGAGCTCGCTGCAGAGCTACCTTAGAGAAGTGAATTGCCCACCTTATAGCGCCATCGAAACTACCGGCTCTGAACCCAAAGCCTTGTCCGATATCATGTAGGAAAAGGTCGCCCTCGGTTTCCCTCTCGAGCGCAACTTGCAGCATAGACGGTGCGATGTCCACTCCGACCCATTGATGGCCTTCTTCCGATAGTATTTCGCCCGAAAGACCAGAGCCGCAGCCTATGTCTAGTAATAAAGCTGGAATGGGAACATCGGGATCTGAGGGATAGGTAGGCATGGCGAGAAGCTCGATACATCGCTCTGTCATGCTGGCCTGAATGTTTTGGATACGAGAGCTGTCCAGGTCATCCACTTGTTAGATCTCTAGCTTGAGCTCATCACGAGAAGCCGGCAAAAACTTGCTTGCCCGTATATTTCGACGCTTCATTGTCGCCGTAGAACTGCAATTGACCATTCAGCTTCAATACTTGTACGCAGTGCGAGACCAGCTGACAAGCTCTGGCGGCGCGATGTGTTCTGGCCGCGACATCTTATAATCAAGTGGTCAAAAGAGCGAACGTGACCGGAACCGTATGGAAACGAGACAGACAGAACAGAATACGTCAAGGAAGAAGCAGATACCTGCATTGCAGATGAGAAAGGAGAGATACACAGATGAAGGGAGACTATTAAGGGCATTAGAGAGAAGAGACCTTTTTGCTAACTAACAACCTATAAACAGGAGAGTAAAGTCCATATATTCGACGAGCTTAATAGGAGAACTAAACGGAGAATGTCCATGGCTTGCTAATTTAGAGACGGACGACTCTTCTGACCTTGGCTGGGACAGCAGCTGCGGAAGCGGTTGCGTTCGATCCAGCCATGGTGATCTGCTGAGCCCAGTATGTAACGGACTGGTTAATTAAGGAGGCGAGGGTGGTGAGCCCTGCAGCCTGGTCGTTGAAGCATCCTAGGATGAAGTACTGCACAGACGTGACGTTTGAAGTCTCGTTTGTGTAGACTGTCAAGTCGTTGAATGCATTGTAGAGCGTCAACTGAGGAGAGAAGACGACTGGCTCTGCACGAGTGAAGTTCCATTGCTGGTGGAGGGCGCCAGTAGTGGCGTTGGTCTGGTTGAGACGGAGTGTCTCGCCGAGGGTGACGTTTGTGCCGATCTGGTAAGAGCGTGTTGCGCCTACTCCTCGGCCAGTGGTGTTCAAGGCTGTTCCTGGTGCTGCGGCAGTCCAGTTTCTGACGTAGGCAACTACCTGCGCGAGCGAGACTCCTTGCAGCTCAGCGGTGGTGATGCCATATGTCAAGAGACCCTGAGTGCAAGTGAAGTTGAAAGTCGCTGATGTGCCGTTGATGGTGGAGGTAGGTGTGCCAGACGCTGCGGTGACACTGGCATTGCTGGAGAATCAGCCCTCTTAGACTGTAATGTTCGCGGTGAGAAACCAAGACTTACGTGGCAGCGGTTCCGGAGGTCGTGACGGCAGTAGCAGTGGATGGGGCAGCAGTGGTAGCGACTGAAGATACAGGCGCAGAGGTGCCTACAGGGGCAGTAGAGCCTGCACCAGCACCGGTGGCAGCGCCGCTGACGACTACGCCGACGCAGGATGAATCTGGGCCGGATTGGACGACCAAAGGAGCAGCATAGTTGAGCTGACCCTGTCCATCACGGATAGCGAGGGTGATGTTGGATCCAGCGGCCAAGTTGACAGTCCATGTGTAGGAGCCTGCGAAACATGACATTCTTGTCAGCTTCTAGTAGTTCGAAGAGCATGAAAACACAAGACTCCCTCACCTGCTTGCTGCTGTTCTGGGAGGTAGGCGATGGGAGTTGCTGCAGGCTGTCCAGCGGGCAGAATGCTGAGGAAGTATGGCGCTGAACCACCGCTGAACGAGATGAGAGCGGGCTGGCACCTGTCAATGTGATAATGAAGGAAATTAGAGGAGAAAGCGGGGAGTGGCGATCGGAAAGTCAGTCAGTTGGGGACGTCAGAACGAAGTAGAGACGAGGAGGGTAGCGCACTGAACGAGGGAAGCAGGAGTGTTGATGATCTGAAGATTAGAACAAGATGTCAGTACTGATAGCTGAAGAGCTGCGGGAAAAAGCTGAGCTTACAGGGAGGTTGCTCTGAGCATACGCAAGAGCCGCAGCTGATAGAGAGATGATGGCAGAGGAGAACTTCATATTGAACAGAATATAGGATAGAAGTGAAGTGGTGGGAAGAGAAGCAAGAAGCAAAGCAAGACCTCCTTCCAAGAAGCTCTTTATACGCTGGCCGGGAAAGGCAGCCGTTTTTGGCGGCGTAAAGTACGAATCGGCGGATGCAGAAATCGGGTGCGTAAGACAGTCTAAATCACGCACAAAAAGCTGGGCAGGCAAATCACAGGGAGAAAGCCTGGCTCTCTCTGCTTCTCTCGACAACGTGGGACTCAATGCTGGCCATCTTGTCGTTCTCGTCTGCTGTCCTTCTCTCTGCTATGTCGACGATTCAGCACCGCAGACAAGCAAGCCTCTACGTCCGCGCTAGTCCTTCGTCAAAAAAGCTCGGCACTTGACCTGCGCAAAGCTGCATAAGCTGCGGGCGGTGCAAGGCCTGGAGAAGAAGAAGAAACAAGTCAGTGGAGACAAGAGAGAATCTTTCCATACATTGCGCATCTATCGCAGCTTGACTGGGCCTCGACTCTGTCGAAGGCGTCTTTCCACGAAAATGCACTCTACGCGTTATCGCATTCCAAATCAATTGCGGCCTGTACCTTTACTGACCATACTAGCCTGCCTATGATCATACATAGACGTTCGCTGCAAATCTCCTCACGCTCCCCCATTTCTTCCTTCTATCGATTCGGCCAGCGATCACGTTCGCACCGCAGATGATCGTACACCAGCTCCCGATATTCTCTACAGTGTTCTACACGTTTATCCGACTCTCAAATAATCCCAATCATCAGCCGTCCTTCCCATATGCCGGAGCTGGCCCAATACTGGCAGCGTCGCTCATTGATGGTAGACTAGGCTGCGCGTCCAACACAGGAACATTGACGTTCGGCGTTGAGATATATCCATTCTCATATGAAGTTGAAACTGCGTTCCCAGCAAACGGCGTGATGGGAACCTTTCCGTGACTTGCACAACTCCCCTGATCTTCGAAGTGCAGCCATCCATCCGCTTGCAATATTACTCTGTATTCTTTGTTCGTTCCAAACACGGGTATCTCGACTCTTCCACCTGGGACATGCCCACGAACAATGATGATCCAGTCGGGTTTCGCCATCATTCGGTCTTTACTGTTCTTCAGAGCTTTGAACGTTCGTACGAGACCATTACTGACAGGCTCCACCTCAATCCATACTATGGCTGCTTTAGTACCGTCCAAAGAGAAGATTTGGAGTTCTAGAGACGCGCGGGTGAGGACTTCGCGGTGGAGGTCTAGGCGATAGCAGTTCCCCATGTGTGCGTTGGCCGAAAGCTCTAGGATAGTCTCATTGCTGGAGAGGAAGCGGTTCATGTTGAGTTCGGGCTGGAGACCATGCCCTCGTAAAATTACATTGTATTGCCCTGACGGGCTCTGAAGTCTGGTGAATCGCATGTTGTAAGGGACTGAGACGAGAGGTTAGTCTTTTTTGCTTTGTGCAGTGATGAGCACATAGGGTCGAATTTACTTCTCCGCTATTTGGCTGGCTCCTGTTTCCCGAGAGCACAGAATAGGCTGAGTTGTCAGGTCTTGTCGAGATACAGTATAGAAGAGAGACAAGGCAGGAGAAGAGATGGATGCAAACTAGAAGAGATGGAATAGCCAAGAGAGAGCACGAGGATTCTTTCTCGGTCCGAGATGTGACGACATGTTCAAGTACTCCCACTGCCTGGAGACAGACGAATCGGAGCAGAGCTGTGTCGTATGTGTGTAGTCCCCTGAAGAGGTCGTCGTAGGCCTTCAGCCTCAGGTTTCTGAACTGGGTATATCAAGTCTGTTGGAGGCCGAAGGTTTTCGCGAAAGCTGGAACATGTCTGATAGAGATAACCATCTTTCCCGACGTGCACAAGCTCTGCAAAGCCTAGTGCGACAAGTGTTAAGAGCAGAAAAGTGCCTGCTTTTGGTCCGTCATGCGACTGCTTCTCGCGAGCCTTTCGACGCGACATCCAGCACAGAAGTATGACTATCGCCAGTCGTATCGCTGTGGCAGCATCGTTCGGCGGCCCTTAATTCTTGAAATCGGAGCGCATTCGTCTTGAAGGCAAGTCTGGCTTGTCTTTGAACCGCCCTCCACTAAGGAGTTATCTCAGAACAATGTTACGGAAGTGAAGTGAAGAACTAATACTTGAACGACAATACGCGCTCTCCCGCGACGATGAGCCGTCCTGAGAGATCCAACTCGTCGAGCTCGTCTATGCCCTCGTCTCCCGGGCCGTCTGTCAGTGTTCGCACCACAAGAAGCTCGACGCCTACGCCTGGCTTATCGCCAACATCAAGCTACTACAATGTCAGATCTCACGGCAAAGGCGCCCAGCACGGGAGCGGAGGTCCATCTGGAATGGGAGCAGGCGCAGCGCGCGAGAGATCCGCGACGCAGATGAGCAGCTCTACTGTTGGGACATCAGCTACGAGGCCTGCGCATAACCGGCAAAGACCTACATTGATGGGCAGGAACAGCTCGAGCAAGTTTGGCCGGAACCAGCTGGCTTCAAATAATGCATCTACAACACCTTCCGTCCCTCCTATCCTTATCAATGGCTCTGAACGCCCAGAAGATGTAGATGTAGCCGCAATAGGCCGACTGCCTGCGGGCCCAGAAGATCAGATGCAGCAACCCTATGCATCTTCCACTCTCCACGCTACCCCGGAGTCTACAGCTGCTGGTGTAGATAACCTATTCATGAGGTTCGGAGTCAAGGAAGTCAGAGCAATCGCGAACCGTGGGCGAGTGAAAGCTGAAGGCAAGAGAGAGGAACTCCGGACCATGGTTGGAGAAAGGTACAGAGACCTGATCAGCGCGGCGGATAGTATAGTGAGAATGAGGAAGAGCTCAAATGCTCTGATGAGCAGACTCAGTACGGCGAGAGATGAATGCGATAGAGACATCATGGTCGCACGCGCTGCCGACGAGGGTGAGCGTCGATTTCGAGAAGCCGACTACTTGTCACAAGCACTATGTTTACTGATCCCGTTGCTCGCCAGACCTCACACGATCTCGCATGCTTTCGCGCGCAGCTACGCCATACGCAAACGGCCATACACCCTACTCCGTCGCGACGCTTGTCAAACTACTTCTGGACTGTCCTGAACACATCTGGCGAGCAATAGAGCGCGAAGACTATCTCTCAGCTGCACGCTTAGAAGGCATTGGTCGAGCAGTCTATCGCGAGCTCGTATCTAGCGGCAAGCGGAAAGCAGCTGCGACCAGCGACTTTGAAGAAGAGGATGACGATAGCAGTCTTCTGGCTGCTTTCCCGCTCATGGAGCAGCAATGGGAAACTCTCGACCAACTCGGTCCGCAAATCTCGTCTCGTGCGCATCAGCATCTACGAACCTGGGATGTGTCCGCAAGGACTATTTCCGAAAGCCTCGCAGCAATTACACTGCTCGACAACCACAACCTCAAACAAGTCCTTACCGCAACACTTGACAGCAGGAAACAGACACTTCAATCAATCTTCGAATCTGCAAAGTCTTTTGTTCTGGCGCCTACGCCAAGAAGACCTAGTGGGAATCTTCTATCGTCTCCTATGCAGGCTACTGCTTCGCAAATATCTGCGGCGAATAAAGATGTCGAGAACGCCGTCAAGAAAGCGAAAGAAGCTTTCGGACTAGCGATGGCCACGCATAGTCAGATAGATGCGATCTTCGTATCTCCAGATCATACTGGGAGTCCTAGTCCGCATCTTCTCCATCTCTTAAATGCTTTACAAGAAACAGCATCTTCTGCCACTCCTACCTCATCTACAGATCATCAACAGGCCCTCCCTTCTGTCTTCGCAGCTCTTCCAAACTCTCATCTCTTTTTACGCTACCTTCCACCTCAGATTCTATTATTTAGCCCTTCAATAGAAGACACCCTTTCGCCCTCCAATAGCCTAAGCAAAGAAGAGGTCACAGCTGCCCTCTCACAATGGTTCGAAGAAAGCCAAACACACATCGCCAATGGCATCAACAAACTCTTCTCTAGTCTTACGTCCGCGAAACAACTTGCGAGTACTAGAACGTCTTTATATAACTTCCTGGACGCACAAGCGCAAGCGGACGACAGACAGGCGTGGCAGTCTCAGAGGGCCAGTCTGAGAAGGATTCTGGAGGCAGCGCTTCGAGCTCGGTTTAAGCAGATATATGGTTTGCGACTGGAAAGGGTCTCCCAGACTGTGCGCGGAAGCTTGCAAGCGGGCTTACGTGCATTATCCGACTCAAAAGAAGGTATGTACCTCTTCGAAAGATGCACGCAACATGAGAAAATGCTAATCGTGCATCAACTGCCAGATCAAGACCCTACCCTCTTCCTATTCTCCCAATCTATCCCCTTTCCTTCAACATCAGTATTGTTCACACCTCTACCAGTATCGGCCTTACAGAAAGCCCCTGCACAAGAAGCCATTGAGCCCTTCGACTTATTCAGAATAGCTATGAATAAACGGATTGCAGGCCGATCTCCCGTCCTCGATAATTGCCTTAGTGAAATAGAATCCATAGCACGGGAAGTGCGAGAGGATCTAGATATCTGGCTGCACGGGGCAGAAGAATCGAGTGATGCGGCTGCTGAAGAAAGGAGAGAATACTTGGCGGTAGCGGGAGAGGCATTGCGAAAAAGTGAAGACGCGCTTCGTCAATCTTTGCAAAGCACCAGCCAGGTGCACGAACAGCTATTCGTCGGCAACTTGGCATTGCATCTCGCGTGCGACAGCACTTTCATCAGCGACTTGACGCTAGAAGACAGCCAGCACCCTACCGGTAAGCCCTCATGGATGCCTTACGCAGAAGTGTTCATTCTAAAGAAGGTGACAGCAGACGACGATGACACAATTCGACGCGCCCTTGTGACCATCGATGGCGAGTCGACCAAGCAGTGGCGTGAAAGTACCGTCAAGACTGCTATTTCTCAGCTGCGAGAGGATATGAAGCAAACTCTGGCCAATCCTGCACCTACCCAAAGTGAGCCTCGACTGTCGACGAGCTATAATCATGAATCCAAACTGACGCGTGATTCAGCTTCTCAACCGTCGGCATGTGTAGCGTCCATGCTGGATACGCTTCTGAAGTCCGTTAGACACATTGGACCCTACCGAAGCCAGCAATCTTCGTCCCTTGTTTCCTCTCTACTTCAAGACCTCCGACAACAGCTTCAAGATGACTTGCTGCCGCAGCACATCCGAAATCTGCTGGAGCTTCCTAAAGCGCGGAGATCTGCTTTCGTGTCTCAGACGCAAACTGACTTGGCGTACCTCAAGGAAGTGCTGCAGCGCGGTCTCGGGAAAGAAGGAGAAGACTCTATCTGGAGCGATGCGTTCGAGCAGCTTGCAGAGGTGTGTGCAGATCTTCTCAATACGCATATACCGTCTAATCCCCTTGTATCGCAGCTCGCGACACCTGTCGATCAGCTTGCCGAGCTGAGCTTACAGTCCTTCCAGCGTTCGCAGAATCTCCTCGCGTCGCTTCTTCCGACTACCTTCCAGCCTTGCGATCCATCAGATACAAGTCGATTGATGCCCTATGGGCAGAGTACAGGTGCAATCGCATCTGATACGAAGTTAGAGCTTACCAAACCTGGACCTAGATTCACTTTATTGCCGCTCAACGCAACTGCGGCATAGTGATCATCGTTGACACTGTACAGTAGTAGTAGAAGTGCAAGGATTGCAGTCTAAAATCTGAAGCTGCGTTGTTCGCCACACACATGTTGTTTACGCGCCTGTCTTAAGCCTGCTGTTGACAACTGTCGACTCCTCGCAACCGAGATGTTTTCTGGCCTGGGAAAAGGCAAGCGACGCCAGAATGGAGATATGCCATCGCTGGGGCCGTCGACGTCGGTAGGGCAGCTGGCCGTGATGCGATGGAGAAACAACTCGCTGACGCCAAACGTTCAGACGGCTCCGAATTGGCTTGGGAAGTCTACTGCAGCTTCAGCCAATGTTCAGAAGAAGCCTGGGAAGCAGCAGCTCAAGCTTGTTTATCCTGGCGAAGTTGGCAGCGGAATAGCTACTCTGCGTCAGAAGAAGGCACACCCGGACAGCAGCTTTAGCGCCAGTACTGCCACCTCATCGTCGTCAAAGGCATCCACCAGCAAGCGCAAAGCAGCTCCTGCTACCCTGGATTCGTTCTTCAGCAAGTCAGCTCCGGCGCGACGAAAGTCGCGATCAAAGTCAGTCACAACAAATGGCAACAGTAAACGCCAGAAGCCCGACAGCAAGGGTAAACAACGTGTCATTGAAGAGGCAGAAGAAGATTCGGAAGCTACTGAGCCCGAAGTGGAGGATCTGGACAGGCTAGCAAGCTTGGAGCCAGACCTGCGATCGGAGAGAAGCGACAAGCCGAATGCTCTTTCTCCAGCTCCCCTCCACCAGCCTAAAGCAAATACCCAACAGACTTCTCTTAAGGCTGAAATCATTCTTCCACCTATGCCCAAGCCTTTGCCTGCTCCTAAACCGCCAAACCTAGGCTTGTTCGGCTTTGGAGCACTACCTCGTCCTCCTTCTCCCTCTCCTCCTAAAGCAAAGAAGCAGAAATTGGTGATAGAGTCATCGTCGCCCATCAAGGCTTCTGCCCAGAATGAGAAGATTCTGGCGCCGCCTTCTACTCCTTCTTTCTTTGCGACTGCGCCTTCGCAAACATCTTCATCTCCCCTGTCTCCAGTGAGGCAATCTCCACAGAAGCAGTCAGTCCACCAGCAATCGGGCGATAGAGCAGTGATCACAGACGTAGAGAAGCAGGATCGCAAGCGACGTCGAGGCAGCAGGATTGCATGGGACAGCCAGGACAGCGTAGAGCTGCGTCGTTTGAACAGATCGCCATCATCGATAGCTGTGCAGGAAAGCTTAGTCGCGAAGCGTCCTCCTCGATGCGCACCCTCTGTGCATCTCTCGCAAGATGTCACAGACTATATGGACGCCTTCCGAGATGAAGAGTATTCGGAAGACTTGCAATACACGCTAGAGCCTAGTATGCAGAGAGTACGTTTGGAGAGACTCGGTTTGTCGCCCGTGGACGTACGTAAACTTCGAGCAGAGAAGGACAAGCTGTGGAAGGAGGAGATGCAGGGCATTAGAGAAAGAAAGCGCCGACAAGAAGAGGAGAGGATGGCGTTGGTAGAAGAAAGAATGGCTTCGGAAGCAGCGGCGCTCGCTAAAGGTCGCGCAAAAATACCTGCGAAAGAGGACCATATGGAATTGGACAGCGACTTTGATGAAAGTGCGACTGAGAAGACCCTTCCCTCACAAGCCTCTCTCGTGCTGTGTCGAAGAGCCAAGCATCCTCAGCCAATAGACGATTCTGGCTTCGAAGATGCTATTATACCAGTACCTTTGTCGGAAGAGACATCTCAGAAGAGTATATATACGCTCGCTCCAAACTCCCAACCAGCTTCGGACAGCCTGACAGGTGAACCCGAGACGATACCTTCTTCTCAGCAAGATGAGGGGCACGACTTAGTTCAAGAGTCAATGCTGGAGGAGTCTGTTGTCCGGCTACCACCTGCTACTGCAGCACGTTTGAGATCTGGCTTTGCAGCGATACTTCCGAAGAACCTGCTGGAATATCCAGAAACGCTGCCGCAGGAAGAGGATGCACTGGTAGAGACCGTTCCGGATAGCGAAGACGAAGAAATTATGTCTCTTGATATGCTGCGTGATCAAGGAGAGGGCGAAGACACACAAGAAGCTGTCGCAAGTTTGCTCATACAGCCTGCGTCGAGCAAAGCCAGACCGCACTTCTCTCGCATTTTGGCCATTGATACCCAAGATACAGCTTACTTCGATACTCAAGATATCAATGTTGAAGAAACGATGCTTGATGTCCCGTTGCTAAAGAAGCCTTTGGGTAGCGTGCGGGACGAGCAGGAGGACAACGAGACCTACGAGATCTCCGTCCCCAATTCGCAAGGAAATGGAGAGGAGGAGGAAGAATTAGATTTGCATGCACGCGACGACGCGGATGATGTGGGGGTACAGCAAGAAACGCGAGGCAATCAGCCTTCTCCGTTTACGGATGCTATTTCGACGGCCAACCTGATCATCACAAGAAAAGGCCAGAAACCTAAGAGCGTGGAAGACTCGATTCGTCTGGCCGGGTTTGGGAATGTGCTAGAAAGCAGTCTTCAAGGCCAAAGGCTGGCACAGCAGAGACCGGCGCAAACGGATCTTCTTCAATTTTTTCCGGTCAAAGAAGGAGGGCCAGCAGAGAAGCAAGCTCAAGCTACCAGGGAATGTCAGAAAGCGTTCTCAAAGGCTGTTGGCGAGCTGAGCAGGTCTTACGCGCGTAAAGAGGTAGTCGACGAGAAGCAGGAAGAAAGCCTTCTGGACGAGGAAACAATTCCCGACTCGCAAGTCGTGCCGTCTTCACAGACACAGGAGGACGTGCTAGAAGCAGAGTCAATTCACGATGATTTTACGCTTCCTCCTGATCTTGGGCCAGAGACGGACATGCATATGGCCTTGGACTATGTGGAGGACTCGGAAGATGAAGACGAGGGGGAGTTTGACGTGAAAGCTGTGTCTTGCGAAGCTTGGGTCGAAGGGCTCACTTCGCAAGTGCCTAGCCCAGTCAAGCGGCTGCGAGGAGTCTAAGGGAAGGACGTAGAGCAGCATATGTGTAGCATAGGTAGTTGAGCATGCTTTGCATTATTGAATGCTTATTCCATTCTATGCTATGATTCTGACCAACTGAAAGCCCATGTCGCGGCCTAAAAGTGCAGCAGCGGTTGCAGGGCGAAAGCGGCGCCAGAGTGGGAGCGACGACGAGCAGAGCGATGGGAGCAACAACGCCAGCGACAACAACAGCGAGAACGAAGAGAGCGCAAGTGGGAGCGCAAGCGATGAGAGCGCAGGCTATACCGAGGGGGAAGAAGACGACGAAGGCAACAAGAAGCCCAGACGGCGGAGGAAGCAGCAGCAGCAGCAACCTAAAGAGGCCAATCGCGCAGGATCAGCGATAGCATCCACCAGCGCAGCGACTGGAGCGTCGTCGTCAAACAAGGGCAAAAACGCTGGCGAAAAAGGCGGCGCAGACCAGACAGACATCCATGCACTCGACGACGCAGTAGGCATATCAGGCGTAGACTTGAACGCCGAAGAAGAGGCGATTCGAGCGACAAACTTGAAGCCCAGAAACGCCCAGCAGCAGGCAGCAGCGAGGGCAAAGGCGAAACCACAGCTCATTCTCGATGAGCAGGCACTCAGAGATGCAGTACTGCGGATAGGTAGGCCCTACATCTCAGCCAATTGCAAGGTTCTGTCTCGCTGACGCCCTTCTTGCAGCTGCATCGTTTCAGCTGCGAAATCTAGAGTCGGACACACTACCTCTGATAGGACTAGCAGTACAAATGCGTATGCGAAGGCTCATCGAAGCAATGATAGCCGCAAAGGATCATCGAGTCTCTTCAAATCACCAAAGGCCGCCTCCCATGTTCCCTCCGTTAGGCGAACCAAACGAGCTGCCTGCGCCTATGTGGGACCAGGTCATGTACGACGACGTAGAGAAGATCATGGGGACTATAGACAGGGTGGAAAGAGAGGAAGAGCGACAAGCAAGAAAGGATCGACTTCGCCGGGACCAAGCTGAACAAGAAGAACGAGAGCGCTTAGAACGTCTCGCTCAGGAAGGAGGCGAAGATGGTGCTACAAATGGAGAAGGAGGAGCTGGGTCAGGCGATGTTTCTATGGCGGAAGCCTCAGGAAGCGGCTCTATGCCAGGCACGCCGCTGGGTGCATCTTTCGGAGCAGGAGACAAGCTAGGCAAGAGTATACAAGGCGGAACAGGCACAGGCAAAGGCGAAAAGAAGAGGAAGAGGGAGACACCCGCTCAGACAGCAAGAAACATGTCTGACGATGTTCGTAAAAAGCTATCTGATCAGACGGCCCTGAGGAATCTTGGGACAAAGAAGAGGTACTCATGGATGGGAGGTGGTCCTGCAGATTCACCTTTGCTCAAGAAGAACCTTCCTAAACCCAATTTCCCGCCTTTACCGCCAAGTAGCATGCGAGTGACTACGAACGCAGACGACGAAGACACTTCTATGGACGATAACAAGAGCAGGGTAAAAGGTGAAGGAGCGGATGCTGATGGCCAACTCACGCCGAATCCTCCATCGGCATTAGCGAGATTGACAGCTGTTCCGTCAGCTCATAGCGCTTCCAAAAGTACGTCTTTCGGCGGAAACAGCATGCTTGAAGATCCAGGAAACCAGTATATTACTATCAGAGACGCTATCTTTGTGCTGGAGAATGAAAGAGGGAAAGGTGCAGGTATAGGAAGCGGGACAAAAGCACTCTATAGAGCTCATATGGGCAGAGTATGATCTACATTTAAATAAGTCTATCAAGCAAATGCACAGCCCTTCGTCGACGCCAATGTACATTAAGAATCCCTTCGCATCCTAGCTTTTCTTCATAGTCTACGTAAAAGTTGTAGGCATTTGTACGCCGCCTGCAGTCGAGATCGTCGCAAAATGCATCCTGCAACCTGAAAGTATGGGAGTACCACCCCATCCAGTCTACGCCTCCTGCTGTCCTGAGCCTGACTACTTGGCACGTTGCGGGTTCTGCGCCTATCCAAGCGGACGACAGACTCCGAAGGGTCCCGTTATACTTCAGGACAGATCTGCTGGACTTCTCGACCAGTTGCCAGCGGCCGAGTGTGGGTTTGCGAGATACTGGCGAGGATATCCGAGCCTTCTTATTAATTGTCAGGTGGCCTCGTGTAGAGCGGTATCGGGCGCAGAAGTGATGCACTTCAGTGCTGTTGTTAGACGAGACTTGTAGGCGAAGGTGCTGATGTTAGACGAGATTTGAAGGCGAAGGCTCCGCCGATGCCGGGTCCACGGGCACAATGTCCGTCTTGAGAACTGTTCACAGCGCCCACAGTCGCGCGTATCAGATGAATGGTGTCACAGCATGTATATCTCGCCACGGCTCACCTCGCTTCGACTTGTCTTTAGGCTGTGGAGCTGAAAATCAAGGCCCTTCTAAGCTTCGTAACTTTTCGAATGTAAAGACTCCGTATAAGGACTTACCATTGGTATTTTCGGTTATGTAAAATCTGCGAAGTAGCATGATGGCTTGCTCGCGTCGGTAGCCTCCGAGAGCTTCCAGCGGCGGAGAGTACTTCAGCTTGGGGCTGCGCGCCAGCCTCAGATTCAGCCAAGATATATCGCCTTGCGATCAATGAGATGTCACATACTCGTCACCGATCCCTAGAACGCCTCCGCAGCCTCCGAATCTATCGTTCGCAGCTCCATAGAATGCTTTCCGGATACCGACTTGTCGCAAGGCCGACGCACACATCAAGCAGGGCTCGACTGTCACGTATAATGTGACGTCGCTCAATGGTGTGGGAAGATGATTTACAGAATCTTTGGGAAGGATCTGTGACAAAGCGTCTAGTTCGGCATGCAGAGAGGCCTTTCGCAATCGCCGCAATCGTTAGCAACGATAGTCAGATAAGACGGAACATGAACAAACATACATTGCGCGTCTCGTTTGTGCGGTTGCGACCTCTTGCGAGGATTCGGTCGTTTTGAACAAAAACGCAGCCGACTGGTATTTCTGCAGCCCTGATGGCTTCTTCGGCCTGATGAGCAGTACACGTGAGGATCGTTAGAGAAGAGAGCATGATATGGACTGAGCTAAAAGCAAGTTGTACCATTTCGACAGCGGCATCCATGAAGGTTAGGTCTTTTTGATCTTGCTCGTGGAGAGGCACGAATATGGGAGGCATGATAGATCAGACCTGCGATTGTATGTCGAATTCACCAGCGTAAAGGGTCTTTTAGCGGGGATATCGAGTGGGGGCCAAGCAGTCAAGGGACCAGCATAGGAGGGTGCGGGTCACAGGGTGTAGAGAAGTGTAAGTGAATGTATAGAATGGAATTATGGAATGGAATCAGTCGATTTGCATCTAGAAACGGTCATCTTGATCCAAAGAGGTAGTTTGATGCGCCCATTCTTTCGCTGATCCCAAAACGTTCATTTGACCACAAACCTTGGGAATCCAACGATACAGAAGCATTAAGAGTTGCAGGAAATCATCAGATCTAAAGGTATCCTAGTCAAGGCGGCTTCGGATTCCAGCACGCAAGACCATCACCAAGCGGAAGAGAGCGCAAAGTCTAGAGCAAAGCCTGTCAAAACGGAAAGTCTGAGCTGCAACTAGCAAGTCTGTAGATATACTACAAGGTCTTTGGATTCAGGCAACAACCCGCCAGTCGCTATCGTGGCTTCTCAGGATGAAAGACCACCATCGACCTCGTCGTCCACGCCGCGTTAGTCCAGACATACAGCTGTGAAGTTATGGTTATGCATGCATATGCTGACGCTTTACTCTCATCTCTATGTCCCATCTCTGTCGCTGCGACTTCTGGCTCATCCGGCTTGCCGGTTTACGTCTCATATCGATACTGGATCGCTACAATTTCTGGCTTTCTCCTTACTTGTCTTGTGATGTTCTATGTGCGATTCGACTACCCTCACAGCTGCGGACGTGTCTGGCACTAGCGGCAGCAAGAATGAGCCCAATCTTTTCGGACGCTTTCTAAATACGTTTCGCCCACCGCTCAACCGCACCTACACCGAGCGTAGCCTTAGAAAAGGCAAAGCAAAGAGAAGAAACTCGTCGCCGGGCAGTGGAGCCAGTTCGCGGGGTCGCAACAGCTCAGATGGCGCATCTCACGCCGGCAGCCCGGTGACATCTCCTCCTATGCGTTCGCCTTCGAGCGCTGCTCTCCTACAGACCGCCTTTACTTCTGCAGATGGCAATACTTCAGCAGAAGCCGAATCGTCAACCTCTCCACGCAATTCCCTGCGGGCTTCTTCCTCGGCCAACACTTCACCTGCTGCTCTCTCGCCTGGCCATGCTGGCTCTTCCATCAATTTCCCAAGCACGCACTCTCATTCTTCCACAACATCGCTCGAAAGGTCCAGTACTCCGCCCGTCCGGCCAAAACCAGACAGACGGCAATCGTCCTCGCGCAAACTGGCAAATGCAATGCGGCCACTTTTCAGAAGGTCCAGCTCGCAGACAGCGTCAAGCTCGGGCAATCTCCAAAGTCTTACGTCAAGCAATGCTAGTAGTGCAACGAATATTGCAGCGAAAGCGAGATCGCCGGGGGGCTCAGCATCTGGTCCGCCTTCACCTGCAGCCCTGCCAGGTCCAGTCGCAGCACTATCAGCAAGCACGCATGGGCGAGGCGAACCTCGTCGCTCCATTATCTCATCATCTTCCCGGTCCACGCATTCCATGGCCACCTCGACACCTTCGCCAGGCACCGATACTCTGCATCAAGTCGGCTTTCCATCTCCCTTCTTCGCGCAAGCAACCCCAACAAACATCATTCCAAACCCCTTCCAACCCACCATCGACTGCGTGGCTCCGCTCATCCTCCTACTGTCCCATCCTATCTCTGCAACTCTCTCACAGCTCATTCCACTTAATCTTGTCTCTCCTTATCATACGCCCTTACCACCGCATGGCCTTGGTAACACATTCGCGGGGGCCAGTACCGTGTCTGTCGCAACCACAAATATTTCGGACACCGGAACAACCTCCACTACACAAGCATCGAGTTCGACGGGCCCGGCGCCTTTTTCTTCAGCCTGGACAGCAGCTTCATCATTGCCACATTCGCAGTCCAGCTTCGTGACAAGTGAACAACTCGCTGCGTCGTCTCTTAATCTTCCGACTACTAGCGTCGGTCTCATTTGGCGACTAGCTCAGGCATTCAACTGGATAGCAGAGAATGGTCCAGCTCTCAACGAGCTTGCCTCATCTCGTATGAATCCCATGACGCCTCGGGGCGGACCAAGCGATGCTTCAGCAGCGAAGGTTGAGCCTGCTCAGGAGACATCTTTTGACTTTGCGTCCCTGACACAAGCAGTACTTGATGTGCTGGCAGCAGGAGCAGCCGAGCGCGGCATCGACATGACTCTTTTCCATGGTAGTAAAGCAACACAAGGCTTGCAGAGTCCGCCCAGATCCGCAAGGGCGGAGGGACCGGAAGCATCAAGTTCAAAGTCAGAATTTGCAGAAGTTCAAGAAGCTTTCGTTCGAGGCGATGATCGGGGATTAGGTGTTGGGTTATTGGCCATTCTCAGCCAGATGATGTCGGAGTGTTCAAGTGGTACCGGCTTCGAGATTGGTGTCTCATTTAGATTAACGATGCCCGCAAACGTGTCGAGCAAGATGGCATCGAGCTCATCCTCTCATCCCAGTCTTTCCAACCTGCGGCAACAGTGGACGGCAAGCGATCAAGAAGACGAAGATCGTGCCGAACCACCCTTATTGGGCACGTACTTCTGCACTATAGAAATTACGCAAACTCCACCGGATCATACCAATGCTGGCGATTCTACACCTGCCTCACCTACTGCCGCAGCGATGCCTGCTAAGTCGTTGGACTCGAATATTGTGGCGACTCTGCTGCAGTATCTTAAACTCACGATGATCACGACCGTCTCGCAGGATGGCGCGAAAACTCAGAAAATCACTTGCGCTCTTCCGCAAAGCGTGCATCCTGCAGCGATGAATCAGTATGCCGATGCTACTCGAAGACGGCGCCTTTCGATTGATCAAAGCAGGGAGCCGACGGTGAGTCTGCCGAATGTGGCTCTGCATGGAGTCTTTTGCGACATCGTATGCTGATCAATCATATTGATCTAGATGTCGGAGTTGCTGCGCTTCGTCGAGACTTCCCTCAGAGGAAAGAAGGCCGCATTGCATTCGCACGAGCAGTCGCCTTTTGCCAAGCATCTGTCTCAAAATTTAGCAAGTTGGGGAGTTGACATCACGCATTTCTCCACTAGCAACGAAGAGGAAGACTCGGTGTCTCCGCACTGGGAAGGAGCGAGCGGCACCACCAATCGTACAGTGCGCGGTCACGTCCCCTCACATCTTGGCAGATTGGACTCCGGATTCGGTGGCAGCGATAGCACCAGTCCGCCGGGTCCCTGGGTTGGCGGAATGGCCAGCCCATCAATCAATTTGATGGCAGATCCCATAGCGACCACTCAAAGTAGCAGTGTTTCTCCTGCCGCTCGATCTGCTGCAGGTTCCGATCCTGGCGCTGCCTCACCGCTTGACTCTTCCCTCAGTTTCATCATCGTAGACGATGATGTACCAACTCTCAAACGCCAGCTCATCTCAGTCAGAAATCATGCACCGACCGTTCAGCTGCACAATGCTCTACTCGCAAAGAGACCTCAGCTGCAGTCCCGCCGCACGAGATCCAGCCAGGCAATCCAGCGTGTCACGCAAACAACAGTCTCTATCATCCACTTTACAAGCTTGAACAACTATCGACAGATCAAGGAGCTTGTACATACGGTCTTGAAGAGCGCCAGCCCTATGTTTCCTTTACCCGAGGTGCTGGTTGTTCCCAAGCCCGTCGGGCCTCGCCGACTTCTCACTACTCTCTTCAACGCCATCAAACGCCCTACTCTAGATCCATACTTCGTCCCCATCGCCACCTCTCCATCCTCCCCTGGTGGTCATTACTTCTTCGCTGGCGGACGACCAAGTCCTGCCCTTTCGCACTCAAACGCAAACGACTTTGACATCGCTGCTGGTCAAGCTATTGCGGCGCAGCAACGACAAACGGACGCGTTGTCTGCAGCGGTTTCACAGGCATCTGTGCCAAAAACTCCGCCAGTACCTGGACAGGGTCATTCGAATCCTCCATCTCCTGTATCGCCGGATGCCTTGGAGTACTTCTCCAAGTCTGCAGCCGAGCTTGGGTCCAGCGCGAGTCAGGGCATCATTATACAGTCTCCAGACGGGCGCCCAACAGGATTGTTCTTCCAGCCGCGAGCCGCAAGCCTGCATGAGAAAGCAGAAAGCATGCGAATGTCTCGCGGACCTGGCGAATCAGGCTCATCTGAGGCTAGCTCGTCGTCTCGTACACGGGGTTCGCCCGCGACCACCTACACCGCTAGTATAGCAGTCGGCACTGAACTGCCTGCTATAATGATACCCGAGAACATGGATATCGGGGCAACAGGTAGGAATTTCACTCTATCACCTATCTCGGTCTCAGACACGTCATCAACAGCGACGAAAAGGGGAGATGGTCTGGTTGCGACTCAGCCGTCATCTTCACCGTCAATCAACGACAGATCGGGAGACAGCGATTCGACTTCAGTCAGTAGTACCCAAGAGAAGCAGGCAGACGCAGAAGTACCCAATCCTCCTACACCATCGTCGCCTCAAGCCAAAAGCGGGCCTCCTACGCCCAGCATTACATCGCCTTCCAGATCTGCAACTAGCCGTTCTCCACCTCCAAGTATCCTCAGTCCTGTATCTCCAGCTCGCACGTCAACAGGCGCCAAACAGGTGGCTATAGCAGTGCCTTCTGAGGTGCCGCCCAGCCCAGACGACCTGCAGACATCGCCAACGGTTCCCATACAGCCCAGGAAGATGGAACGAAGGCTAACCGGCAAGTCTAAGAAAATTGTAAGGCGCCCGACAGGGACGCTGGTGCCTCCAATCAATGTTCTTATCGTTGAAGGTAAGGACAATGTGTCAAATTGCAGAGACCTTGCTGAAATGATTTCCTCGTTAGATAATCCGATCAATCAAATCATCTTGAGTACGTTCTTGAAGCGGAAAGGTATCAAGTACAGCGTTGCCAATAACGGTCAAGAAGCCGTAGATGCCTGGAAACAAGGCGACTTTCACTTGGTCCTTATGGACATTCAGCTGCCCGTGAAAGACGGTATTGAAGCGACTCAAGAAATACGAGCCATGGAGAGAGCAGGGAAGGGCATAGGATATGGCTTCTTGGCCACGCCAGCACAAGACGTTTCCAACCCTATGTCGCCTACCTCGTCAGCTGCGACATCGCCGTACGAGCTTCCCGTCATTATAGTGGCTCTCACCGCCTCCTCGCTACAAAGCGACAGAGTCAACGCTCTAGCGGCAGGATGTAACGACTTCTTGACAAAGCCCGTCTCCCTCGTATGGCTGAACCAGAAGCTGGTTGAGTGGGGCTCCATGGCGTACCTGTCAGGCTTCGGGACCCGTCGAAGTATGGGCTCATCAGCTCCATCGCGAGAAAACAGCCTCATGCAAGCCGTGCAGGAGAAAACTCCAGAAGAAAAGGCGGCGGAAGCCAAAGCGGAGAAGGAAGCTCAGAAAGCCAAGCTCATGGCAATGATGCAACGAAGACCGCCTGGTCTAGAGAAGAAGCCTGCAGCTCCCGCTCCTGCGCCGATACCAGCAGAGACTGTCAGTGGCCAGCAAGCGACAAGTCCGAGCGATGCTGTTCCCATGGCGTCTGAGGGGCAAGAAATTCCAGGGCAAAATAAAGTTCAGCAAGTGCTGCAGGAAGTGGCTCCTGCGCCTCAAGGAGATCCAGCTGCTGAGTCTGCAGCAGTCACGGCCGGAGAAGGGGCATCTGCGACTACGCAAGCCGCCGACACCGAAGCAACTAGCGAGGTCATACCCGGAAGTGACATCAGAAGCGAACAGTGACCGAAAGATACAACGACACCATAGCACAAGAAGACCTGCTACGAAGGGCTGACTCAAACCCTTTTCATACATTCTGTAGACAGACGAGTTTGGGGATCTTGCGGTCGTGTAAGCTTAGCCAATATCTAATACTACTTTTCACGCATTCTACTGTGTACCTATCATATCTCTCGTCCTTCTACCCTTTATTTTCTTTTTCGTAGGGCATCCTCACATAAGAAGGGAACAGGATCTTGCGTTGTAGTTTCGCATATACGCAACAAAGTGTCTACAGTCGTGAATTGTCAAGGCGCGTTGTCACCTTGTTTGCTGAACATTATGAAGGTCGTCTCGTTGGCTGCAGGGGGAACTTAGACGATCCAATCAGCAGCTCCAATGGGGAAACTGACCTTCGCCATCTTGTATCTCGGTATCAAGGATTTCTAAACCATATATTTCTGAGCAAAGTATTGACGATATTGCTATACTTGCAGAGTCCTCAGCAGCTATTTGTGAAGCCAGAGCAGTCGAGTTGACTGCTTCCACTTTGACACCGGGATATCGCTTGGCTATATATCTTCTACATTGCCCTACAGCCTTTGCCGATAAACGTATCAGCAGAATACGGCTTTTGAGGAGGTGCGACTGACCTGCTCGTGACTACAGATGCGTGTTATCGGCACATTTTGCGAGGACGGCTTTCTCAACAGAGCATGACCCACACGTAGCCTATGCTGGCGTATCTTGTGGATGCTGTAGCGCGCTAGGCATTCATGGGTTTCTGCGACGGGACCATTCGTGGAATTCTCGATAGGGCATACGCCGTACTGCGAAGATCCGGTCTGGACAGCGGTGAAGATATCTATTGTTGTGGTGAGTCAGAGTGTTAGATCTGTTGCGAAGGAAGTTCTGGCCGGCGCGCCTGTTATTGTATCTTCCAAGCGTAATGTCACATCCTTCCCGAGCAAGATCTTCGCGGCCTGATTAGATTTATAATGTTAAGGAAAGGCCAGGATTGCATATACATCTTGGCTCAACCTGATGAGAGTAGGTTCCGGGCGGGCCCAGCGTGGAAGCATGAACAAGTCGCGAGCTTTCTTGAGCAGAGTTATGATTTGGTATGGGATAGTCATTCATATTGACTGTCTTCGCTGCTTCATGGCGCGATTCCATGTTTTCGAATATGCTGTAATCCGCATGAGACGGAGGACTTCGCCAAAATTTCCGAAACACCCTCTGCGTTCGCTCAAGACAAACGATGAGTACTTTCGGGACTCTATACAGGTGATTAAGGCTGGTTTAAAGAAGGTGCTTGCGAGGAGTCTAACAAAGTGTTGAAATGCTTCAAGAGTATCGACTTATGGCGAGTCGCATTGCGCCAGCGTCGGCTGTATCGTCGAAGGGTATAGCTTTTCCAGCGCAATATCGAGCAACTTAAGCTGATTCTCCCTTTGCAGTGTTCCTCCTGTATGCTCTACCATGTCCTGCGAACGTAATCTGGCCAGATCTGACGAAATGCTAAATAGGGGTTGAGGCTTACAAACGAAGACATACAGAAGCAGCTATCCCGTAGAAGACCTGGTCAAAGCAACCTCACAACGCCTGTATGCTGCCATCCCGTCCCGGTCCAGCGACATCCAGCATTTTTCTGACTTGTTTTCGCGATGATTCCCTCAGCGAGACGAAGCAGACGCAGTCAGCATCCAGTCTGGAACAGAGTTTGGTGTAACGCTCGGAACACCCATAGGGCTGCGCGTGCAGAACAAGGACCAGAGACCGCATGACTACACCGAGACCGATCTTTTCCCTAGGCCAAGTCATGCAGACTGGACATATCTCCTCAAATATGGTGTCAAAGCCAGCAGTGGAGGAGGGCGTAGTAGCGCGCGAGAGACCATCGGTAGGCTAAACATCGACGACTTCTAACAAGACAGCCTACTTATCTGGAATACCTTTTCAGGACGAGTCGCAGCTGGTGCGATCGCAGAGAAGTACCTGAAAGATGCTCTTGGTGTCGAGATTGTCAGCTTCGTCTCATCTGTCGGCAAGATCCACATCCCAAGCACGCCAGCAGCTTCCAGCTCGCAGCATGCTGTTCCGAACGGCAACGCAGCGACGGGGGACGAAGACGATACTAGCGAAGAGCTCATGTCTGAAGAGTACTTGAATCTCTTGAACACCGTCACGCGCGAGCAAGTGGACAAATCGTTGATGCGATGTCCCGATGAAACGACAACAGATCGAATGGTGAAGCGTGTCATGCGTGCGAAGGAAGCTCAAGACTCCATCGGAGGCACAGTTACCTGTGTGATTCGCAACATGCCTGCTGGGCTAGGAGAGCCTTGTTTCGACAAACTCGAAGCCAAATTGGGACATGCGATGCTGAGCATCCCGGCTACGAAGGGTTTTGAAATTGGATCTGGCTTCAAAGGAGCGGAGGTTGCTGGAAGTGCACATAACGATGCATTCGTGCGAAAGGAGGATGGCTCGCTAGGAACGATTACCAATCGGTCAGGCGGTATTCAGGGGGGTATCTCTAATGGAGAGAATGTCTACTTCAAGTAAGGCGCCCTATCTCGTATAAGAAAACATGTGCTCAATCTGTGACTTCTTCCAGGGTCGCATTCAAGTCGCCAGCTACGATATCGCAAGCGCAGAACACAGCAAAGTACGACGGCGAAGCGGGTGTTCTAGCTGCGCGCGGTCGTCACGACCCTTGCGTCGTAGCAAGGGCAGTGCCGATTGTAGAAGCTATGGCAGCTCTAGTCATCATGGAGTGAGTCCCGATTGCCGAGCGTCGCGTTTTCTGCAAGGCTGATGTCTGCTCTGTTTTGTAGTGCCTTCTTGATACAAAAGTCGCGCGAAGCGACAGCGGCTCTGCTACCAGCGCTCGCGCATCTACCACCTACAATGGCGCTGCCTAGCAAGGAACAGATCAAGGAGAGCGTGCCGACAGAATCTGAACTGAGGCAGAAAGCTGGACAGTAGAGCCTTGTTACGCCGCACCCGTCGTCTAGACTAGCAATCATGCACATGCTTATGTACGATGTTGTTCGAGATAGCCTATCGCACCCATCTCTGATCTCAGCTGCAAGCAAGGATTGCGGGTCTAGAATTGGAGTCGTCTTGTCATCTTCCCCGGGGGTTCCGTTTCATGGCACACAGGTACAGGAGCCGCCTAGAAAACGCCAACAGTCTTGTTCATCGCTGTCAAGGTCACAAGGAGATCTGTTGACATCTCTTGCTTGCCGATCTTGTATATCTAGGGAAGAAATGCGTCAAAAGTGACTTGACAAAGTGTCTTTAAAGGCATTTACCTTCGCGAGCGCTGCGATGTCGACCGTACTTTCAAGCACATCTAGCGACTGCAGCTTCCCCGCTGTAACAGACTGCATCTCTTCCGCCATAGATTTCGTGCCGGATGCATCCAGCGGAGGGCCTATCTTCACCAGCAGCACGGAAGAGGAGGTCGACGAGACACCAAAGCGGCGCAGTCCTTCTCCAATCTGCTCATTGCCGTCAGTGCTTTGCGGCTTGCTTTACGGAATTTCCGCGCACGTTACTGGTAGGATTGAGGTGATCTATGAGCTCCGAATGGATAGTCTGTGTCCGTAGTTCCCCTTGACTTGCGGCCAGGATTGCTTGCTGAGCGGCCGTCAAGACGTGCTCTCTGGATGCGATCTACGCGTCCAGATACATCAGATTCGTACGGGACTAATTGGCCAGCTAGGCGGACCATCTTGCTGTCAAGAAAAGCGTAGTCCAAGCGTTGCCTCTCCTCCTCGCCAGCCGGACCTTCCATCGTGGACGCCTTGATGAGACGTCCTCGCAAACCAGCTGGGTCCGCCAGATTCGCATAAAGCGCCAGCGTCACCTGTCTCAGCTCGGCAGGAAAGGCATCGGATAGGACGTAGATCTCCATGTTGGACAGCATCAGCGAGATGAAAAGCAGAGAAAGTGTCGGTGATAGCTCGACCCGCTTTGCTTTTTCTTCTGAACCAACCGAATCCCATGAGTTGACTGTCTTGATATTTACTTGACTTAAGAAGTGACTACACATTCATTACCATGGCCGCAGTATGGCATTTCTACCTTCGGATGCTCAGGGAGTCCGTCCAAAGTCGGGTCAAGCTTCCATAGGTGCTAAGATGTAGCGCTCTAGTTACACACTGCCCACGCAAATGGTTACTGGAGGCATAATAGGATGCACTGCAGACAGTATTGCCCAAAATGTCGTGGAAAGAAAGCCTGCGCAAGATGTTAGTCGCGCTACCGTCTATCGAGCATAGCGTAGACTGATCCCTTCCTCTCCCGTCTGCTCTCCACTCTCGTCCACTTTCCTGTCGCTCAGTGGGCCCGTACCTCCCGTCAGACTTTCTACTCTTTCGCAATTTTCGCGCCTGCCGCGAATAGAATGTTTGGAGCCTTACAGCGGATCAATCTGAGTACTGTCTGGAGGAGTGAGTAGGATGACGCGATTGGTGGGCCATCTGACGCGAAGTCTTAGCTGCCTTCGCGAGAACCGGTGTCGATATGGTCACTTTCATGCCATTTTCCAGCTTATTATTCTTCACGTCTATGGGCATCATGGAAGGGCGTTCCGCAGCAGATATCAAGCAACGGTGGCAGACTGTGAGTGCATCATTTTCAGACCAGGCCTGTATCTTGATTGTTGTGCCGCAGAATTTCCCTTCGATCCTGCAAAAGCAGTATATGGTCTTCGCGCCAGCACAGGTCAGTCGTTTGAGCATTGATATACGCGAGCGGCCGCTGACATTATGTAGGTCATCAACATGGCTCTACTTCCTTTATATGCCCGCCCACCGTTCATGAACCTGCTAGGTTTAGGCTGGACATCTGTGAGACTTCCTCCTACCCCTGTTGATGGTCTACTAAGCTCCCATATTCAGTATCTTGCCCTTGTCAATAGTCGCGCAGTAAAGACGGTTCCTACTTCTGCGGAACAGGACGCACAGCTCACCGCTGCGAAGATAGAACTGTAGCATAAGCTCACAAAATATGATTAGAGCACCCACACATCTTAACTACCCTTTAGACATCCAAATATGTGGCCGGCTCACTTCCGGCGCGCATACTGTCCATCAGTCTTGCAACTGATCTTCTCGCTCTGGTCAATTCATCCTCCCTTCCTGCCTCTTTCCTCCTTTCCAATTGACATATTATGTCTAGCCGAAACAAGGTCGAACCTGAGCAGAAGAGCGACAGCCTAGTCGCGCTACCTGTACCGGAGGCAGTCAAGGAGTTGACCGCAAAGCTGACAAATCAACCAACCAAACAAGTCCATACACTTAAGAACAAAGAGCAAATTCCAGGGGAGGCAGTCACCGAAGCAGATGTTGCAGCATGGTCGGCTCGGCTCTTCAGCGATCCTTCCAAGCGAGTTATCGGCACGCTGCTTAGGTGCGGACGTTTGATGCTATTATATTGCTTATACTTGTCTGACAACATGCATTGCCTCAAAACGGACATCTTCGATGGCCTGCTTGACACCAACTCCAAGATCGCCCATGCCGACATCTTCAACACGAAGATAAGTCAGGACGTGACGCCTATCAGTAATCAGGCGAATTCGGGTAAGGTTGTGTAACAATACATGACGGGTTCGAAGAATCGACGAATACATTTTCAGGACGATGTTGGCTCTTCGCGACATTGAATGCTGCCCGCGTCGCATTCGTCAAGAAGTACAATGTCGTTGGCGGCGAATATCAGTTCTCGGCGGCGAACTTCTACTTCTGGAGTCGTATGGAGAAGGCGAATACGTACCTTGAATCGATGATCAAGCTGGCCGAAGAACCTTTGGATGCCAAGACCGTTGAATGCTTCAATGACTGGGTCACTTCTGGTCAGTCGCCTTTTATATAAGCATGTACGCCTTCATAAGCTGACAGTTCCTAGATGGCGGCACGTGGCACGAGTCTGCAAGCATTGTTGCGAAGTACGGCCTGGTGCCACAGGCTTTGCACCCTGAAAGCTACAGTACCAGAAACTCGCACAGTCTGGGTGTCATACTTGGCTCCAAGGTATGGCACTCTCTCAAAGCTAGATTGAGCCTTCTGATATTGATTTGCGGCAGCTTCGGGAATTTGCGTTGGAATTGCGTGGAATATACACCAATACTCGCGATCATCATCTCAATTCGCGATACGGACCTAAAGGTGACTGGCGCAAGACAGCTATTTCGGCATGTCGGGAACGAAAGAGTAGTCAATTATACGCGATATTCTCAATTCTTTCTTTAGCGCTTGGCAAGCCTCCTGCTCTTGGTCAGAAGCTGAAGTTCGAGTACTACGACAAGGACAAGAAATTCCAATCCTTCGAAAAGACAGCCGTCGAAATCTACGAAAGCCTCGCACCGGAATTCGTAGTAGAGGATTTGATTATGGTTAGCTGCGATCCCAGTCTGCCCACAGACCGGGCTGTCGTGAATGAGAACAGTCTCTTCAACATTATGGGATACAAGCCAACTCGATTCGTCAATGTCGATATCGACCTGATGGAAAAAATGGTCATAGAAATGATCAAGGCAGACCGTCCGGTTTGGTTCGCTTGTCAGGTCGAAACCTTCAGTGACAGTGCCAGCGGAGTCATGGATACAAAGCTTTATGACTTCATGGCTGCTTTGGGTACTGGCCTCAACATGTCCAAACAAGATGTTAGTCGCGCTGCCGTGCCTTGTCTCGAAAGCTGACCAGGTCTGGTGCTCCTCCTCTTCTCTCCCCTTCCTCTTTTGTCTTTCTTACCCCTTGTCACAGCGCCTCCTCACCCGGGATGCTTGGCCTACTCATGCGATGGGCGAGTGAATACCATCCTCCTGTAATTTCCATGGCTGACTTGTAAACAGCCATTGTCGGAGTCCATCTTGATGATGAATGCAGAGCCGTTCGATACCGCGTAAGTTTTGCCGGGTTTTATCTCTTCACAGTCGCTTACCCTAAAGAATTGACACACATAGGTGGAGAATTCCTGGAGCGACCGACATGGCGCCAAAGGTTACTTTGTTATGTCTAGGGATTGGTTCAATGCACACACTTACGAAGTAGTGATCTCGAGAGATCTTCTACCGCCTGACACCTTGGATGTCTTCGATAACGCTGAAGCTATCAAAGTGCCGCCATTTGTGAGTACTTCCTCGCGATTGCCAAATCCAAATACTGACTGTCTGGTCGCAGCACCCTGTTGGCAATGGTCTCGTCCGTGCGCACAAGCTCTAACATGGCTTCGGGAGAGTACCCATTCCTGCTTATTGCGATTCAATCCATGTAAATCACGCGTTAGGAACACTTCCGTATGTTTTATAACCAAAGCCGCCTTCGATAATAAGCGCGAAAGCACGTGAATCGGTCCTTGCCTCTGCTCGCATCTATCCATACACCGGCAACATGGGAGCTGCTCAATCTGCTACAGCTACTGCTTCTGCTGCACCAGTCAAGCGATCTGCCCAGCCTACTCTATCTGAGAAGCAGCACGATGCGCTGGCCTCGAGCTCGACCTTATCGCTATCGCGTCTTACCCTGAACTCCAAGGCTACTGCTGAGCTTACTGTGGACGATGTCGAGCAATGGTCCAAGAACTACGATGCTGTTCCTGCTCGAAAGGCTATCGGTACACTGCTCAGGTGAATCAAGGATGGGCTGTCAAGCCAAACATGGCCGGTACAAGGGGCCGGGTGCCGGAATACATGCTGAAGCCTGTATATCACAGCAAGCAGGATATACTTGTCAATCTCACAGCAAGCAGGATATACTTGTCAATCTCACAAGCCGAAAGGCAGAGATCGCAGATACCCAAGTCTTCAACGTCAAGCTCAGCAACGAAGTCACACCGGTGACTTCGCAAAAGAGCTCTGGGCGTTGCTGGCTATTCGCGACCACCAACGTCGCAAGACTGGCTTTCGCAAAAAAGCACAGCGTGGCAGAGTTCCAATTCTCTCAGGCCTATCTGTTCTTTTGGGACCATTTGGAGAAGGTGGTTTGCCTTCATATGGTTTATAGAGCAAAGACTAATGTCAGTACATAGGCCAATTTCTACCTCGAGAACATGATTGAGCTAGCGGAAGAGCCTCTGGACTCCCGGACGGTCCAGTACCTGAATACCGCGCCAATGAACGATGGCGGACAATTCGACATGGCAGTCAACCTCGTTCAAAAGTATGGTCTGGTTCCACAATCGCTCTATCCTGAGAGTTACAACAGCAGCAACACTGGCAAGGTAGACAGCCTCATCACCTCCAAAATCCGCGAGTTTGCGCTGGAGCTGCGCGAGATCTACGAAAAGACACTTGCTTCTGTTTCGTCAACCCCTCACATCGAAAAGGTCAAGATCGCCATTCAGGCCTGCCGGTCTCGTAAGACCGAACAGATGACGGAGGTGTATACCATTCTGGCCATGTGTTGTGGAGTACCTCCCAAAGCTAGCGAGACATTCTCCTACGAGTTCTATGACAAGACCGGCAAATATCAGAAGCTCAACATGACTCCTTTAGAATTATATCACAGCTTGGCACCTACTTTCAAAGCCGAAGATGGTATCTCACTCATCAATGACCCGCGAAACCCCACTAACAAGTTATACACGGTCCAACGACTGGGCAATGTATGGGGAGCCCGCCCGGTCCTATATGTCAATACCGAGACTCAAGTGTTGGAAGACATGATCGTCAAGCTGCTGAAAGCGGATCTGCCTGTTTGGTTTGGTGAGCATGGAGAACCGCCTTACAGATTGCGATTCTGACGGCTTAGTCTATAGGATGCGATGTCGGCAAGAGGAGCTCGACAGCTCTGGGGGTCATGGACTGCGATCTATACGACTATGAAAACACATTCGGTACCACTCTCGGCATGAGCAAAGCGCAGCGCCTGCAGACGGGCGAATCGAGCATGACCCACGCCATGGTGATTACAGCTGCGCATGTCGACGACAAGGGGAAGCCGATACGCTACAGAATTGAGAACTCCTGGGGCGACACTGCCGGTACAAAAGGCTACTTCGTTTGCAGCGCTGAGTGGTTCAGGGAGTTCGCGTACCAGATTGTCGTACCCCGCAAGCTGGCTCCACCGGAGCTTGTCAAGGTATTCGAAGCAGGCAACCCAGTTGTTTTGAACTGTTGGGATCCCATGGGGGCCCTAGCCTAAGCAGCCCTTATCCACCTTTCTATCTATTGTATGTAGTAAGGCTGAAACTGTTTGACGTCCCTTATTTGACGCCCGGGCGTCAATCAGGTCAGCCATGTAGTCAGCCTGCATGTAGTAAAGGATGATTCTTCAGCTTGTCAGTTTACGCTCTCACGGCCATTCGAGTTTTTCAGGTACACCGTGTGCCTGGGTACGTCACTGTCTAGCCGAAGCTCACGCGCCTGTCCCAAACTTTTGCAGCTTCTTGCCTCTGCTTCAACCAATTCGCAAGTGTCAACCAACAAGTCTAAGTGCTTAAACGTCTTCAAACATGGTTGGCCATTCAGTCAAGCAATTGAAACGTCGAAGCTGATGCACCAAACCTGACCCAAGAACTTTGTCAATCAAGCCATGAATGCCTACTCTCAATCGCAACACTCTGGACGTGAGCTCAAGTGTGGTCTTGCGTTGCTGCGACCCGAACTAACTGCCTGAAGCTCAGAGCAAAACCCTGGCAACAACCAAGCCGGCGATGACTTTGGCGTCACCGGAGGATGTGAGGAGACCGACTAGTTTCTAGTGAAGATATCGAGGCTCAATGGATATACCATCAGCTCGTTTCAACCAGTCGGCGAACAGCAGTGGAGGCCTAGGCGGAATGCTTGGTCAATTCCTCGACAACGACGATGACAAGGAAGACGTCGTGGCCACTGCAGACAACGACTCTGGCAGCTCTGGCGACCGTGGCCTCTTTGGCCAGGCTATGAACTTCCTCAAATCGGGCAACGCAGATGTTGACTCTGATGTCGATGAGCAAGGAGTGGTGAATGCTCACCAGCAGGCATACTCGTGCGTATATTCGGCATGACCTACGTCATGTCAAGCTGACCCTCGAAGACAGGCAAGGCAATGGTAACCCCAAACCCTCAGTAAACCCTCAGTAACCTTCAGTAACCCTCAGTAATCCTCAGGCAATCAGATGGACGCGAGCTCGATGGGTGCTGCAGCCGCCTTGCAGGCTCTCAAGAAGTTCACTGGCGCAGGAGGAGAACAGCAGCCTGCTGCAGCTGCCGGAGGTGGTCAGACCAAGCTAGTAAGCGGTTCTTCTTGCTCTTTTTGTATCAGGCACTGATTTGTGCGACACAGATTGGTCTGGCTATGAGCGAAGCCAGCAAGCTCTTCGATCAGTCTGGAGGAGCTGCAAACGGCGGAAAGCAGGATGTCGTCAACAGCGCTGCTCAAACAATCATGAAATTTGTTCTAAAGTCTCAGATGTCTGGAATGATGGGCACAGGGTAAATGCGAACCGTCAAGAAGGAGGTATCAGGTCATCTAACCACTTGGCTTATCTAAACCAGCGGTGGAGCTGCCGGAGGTGGTATGGGCAATCTTCTGTCCATGGCTGCCAAGTAGGCCTTCGCATCCACTCGCAAACGATGCTGATACCTTCTGTACCTATTGCAGATTCATGTAGAGGCGTCATTTGCGCTTGAAGCTGCTTTCGTGCTACCACCTGTCGCAATCTTATGTAGCAAACACGATCCACGATGATGATGACGAAATGTTAGAGAATCAGCAGCTATATTCTGTCATTTAAGGGCGAATGCACCTCGAACATTTCGAGCTTCTGCGTGAAATGATCATACGTCGCTTGCTTGTTTCCGTACTTTCATTTGAATGGCCTTGCGACGCTTCTGCCAGTCTGGCGTCTTCTTGCAGCATACACAGCATGCCAACGCAGTCGTCACGGCGTCTGGCTTGAATCGGGCTGCCGCTCGAAGGCTCGTCTCGAGTATCGCGAAACAGCATCGACATAGCTGGAAGCGCCATCACAACAGCCATGGAAGTCGTAATTCTGGGTATTCCGCAAAGCACTGGCTCGTCGCGCTGGTCCCTCTGGGCCTTTCGCCGGTCATCAGGCTCGATGATGGCACAGCTCCCGGCGTGACGTCCCAACTCCAGAGCAGTCGCAGCCAGAAGGCGGCGTTGCAGCATGTAGATTTGGAAGAAGAACCGAATCAGAATATCTTCAGAAGAATATGGGCCTTCTTCAATCGATGGATCTTCGAGCCTCTGGGCACGACAAGGCGCTTCTTGTATCTCGCTTCCATCTTCCTTCCCGTCATCCTTACTGCACCAGTACTTGCGCTAGAATGGGTTGGTACAGAAGTCAACACGGCTTCTGGCAGGAAACAGAAGCGGAAACACGAGAGAACAACTACGCGATGGTGGTACTGGCTGCTCGTGAAGCAGATGGAGAGAGCAGGACCCACTTTCATCAAGGTTTGAAGAATTCAAGTCGCTCCTGCTCCAGTCAGCTGACTTATTGGCCCAGCTCGCTCAATGGGCCGGCTCGAGACGAGACCTCTTCCCAGACGAGCTTTGCGAAATGTTCGGTCGCTTGCACTCCAATGGAAGGCCGCACTCGCTGCGGTATACCAAGCGTGTCCTTGAGAAAGCCTTCAAGCGGCCCTTCAACGAGATCTTTGCAGAGTTCGACGAGAAGCCGATGGGCATAGGAGCAGTTGCGCAGGTAGGATCCCTTTTTCGAATGCTAATAGAGATCTAAATTGTGAGAATGGTAATATAGGCATACAAGGCTACACTCAACGTGGATCTGGTTCCGCAAGAATACCTCGAGCCAAAACGGCAGCCTGTAACCACTCCCCTCCCCTTGCCCGTCGTTCCCAGCCCATCCGACCGGGAGATCGTTCCAACGACAGCTGTAGCCATCAAAGTGCTTCATCCGAATGTCGAGAAGACTATTAACCGCGACCTGAAGATTATGGGCTTCTTTGCCAAGGTCATAGATCGCTTCCCAGGGATGGAATGGCTGTCTTTCCCTCAAGAAGTAGAAGTCTTCGGTGAAATGATGAGAAGTCAGCTGGATCTGACTACTGAAGCGAAGAACCTCTTGCGTTTCGAAGACAACTTCCGACATAGGACTTTGATTAGCTTCCCTAGACCTCTACAGGCCTATACTAGTAGGAGAGTACTGGTAGAAGAGTATGAGGATGCCGTGCCGCTAAAGTACTTCCTCAAAGAGGGTGGAGGGCCTTTCGACCGGAAGATTGCCAGTCTCGGGTTGGATGCCTTCCTGGTGAGCGAATACTAGACGTTCCCACTTATATCGTCTGCTGATAAATCTACATACAGGAAATGCTTTTACTGGACAACTTCGTCCATGCCGACTTGCATCCTGGAAACATTATGGTCAAGTTCTTCAAGCCTACTACCAAATCCATACTTCAAGGGCTGCTAGACAGGTTCTTCGACAAGCCAGAAATCGATCCAGCGAAGCTAGAAAGTCAAACGAGTATCGAGATAGCCCACAAACTCCGCTCGCTCTCGCATAATCAGGAGCAGTGGCTAGATGAGCTGGATAGACTTGCAGATGATGGATACCAACCTGAAATCGTCCTTCTCGACACGGGTCTCGTCACGGAGCTGAATGAAGAGAACAGGAAAAACTTCATAGAGCTCTTCAGAGCGGTCGCAGAATTCGATGGATACAAAGCAGGAAAACTGATGGTGGAAAGGTGCAAATCGCCTGAACTGGTTCAAGACGAAGAGACCTTCGCACTCAAAATCCAGCATCTGGTGCTTTCTGTCAAGAGCAAGACATTCTCGCTTGCGCAAATTAGGATATCTGACGTTCTGTCTGAAGTCCTCAGTGCAGTCAGGAATCACCATGTCCGAATGGAAGGGGACTTCGTCAATACTGTACTGTCTATACTCTTGTTGGAAGGGATCGGCAGACAACTTGATCCAGGAATGGATCTCTTTAAGGGAGCACTGCCCATCTTGAGAGAACTTGGGAAGCAAATGGGCTCGTCTGGAAACCTCAAGGATAGTCTGCAAGAAGGCTACCAGTCCGGCTCTCTCGGCACGATGTTCAAGGTGCGTACCCCGTCCGCCTGCAGCGATTGCAGCTGATCAGAGAGGTGCTTTTGCATTATCCAGATCTGGTTTTACATGGAGGCTAGACACCTTGTATCCCTCGCAGTGACCGAGGTCGAAGACATGATACGATACGATACGTATGTGTTCTGGACATATCCTGTATCCGAATGTAGCTGACGTATCTCTCTGAAACTACAGTCTAACGTCGAGCGTGTAGACGTATCATCGTGTCCCAGTGTAGCATGGCAGTCCGCAGTCAAAGTAGAGTTGTATAGATTGTGACATATATGAATGACACCACTCCAGGCATTCCTTCATGACGTGCAAGCGGCATCGAAAGTCGTCTAAGGCGTGACATGCATGATGAGCTATAAAGGCTAGACAACGGATATACAAGCATTATCGTCATACGTAAGCAGAGGCGAAAGAAATTCGAAAGAAAGGCTATTGTCTAGGGTATGACAACCTCGATGGGCGTCTTAGCTCCATGTCCATTCGCTTTTGTTGCGGAGCCGTTCTTCGTATCGGCATTGCTGCCTACAGCGGCTACTTGGGGGCTCAATGGCTTACCGTTTGCTGACACTGGGCTATTCCTGCTGTCGTTCCCGTTCTCGGGCTCGAGCGTAGGGACAGCGCTGCTTGGAAGTGACGTGCTGCTTTCAGCCAATTCGTCGACGGCATCACCTTCAGCACCGTTCTCGCCTGCTCTGCGATAGCCTGGCTCATTTGGCATAGGCAGTCCGAGCTTGGCGAGCTTGTATAGAGGGATGTCGCCTTTCTGCGCTTTCACAAAGTTGCGTTCCGAGTCGAAATAGCCTTGATATTTGCCTTTACTCCAGACCTCTTCTAATCCTCCGAATTTGACGGCTTCTGGCTCTTGCTCTTCTTGCGGGTCTAGCGACATGCGGCGCGAGGTGCTGGGTACTGAAACGACGTATTCAGGGGAAGAGTCTCGATCTTCTACTTTACCTCGTGTGCGTGCACTTCGTCGTTCAGGTGGTATGACAACCTTGGTCGGCCTGGCCGCTCTCGAAGATCTCCTCAGTCCCGCTGCCTCTTGATCATAGTCGTCCTCCAGCTCATCGTACTCTTCATCTTCTTCGGTGTCTAGGTCCATGCCTGAATAATCTACTGCTTCTCCTGCATCTGATCCGGATCGTCTTCGCTTCCTCCTATGTTCTCGGTCGGATTCCCTCAAAGCTCTTTCTAGATCATCATCGGCTGCCTCTTCGTCGTACGAGTCTGCACTCTTCCTTCTAGTATTTCGCAGTCTGCTGGACGTCCTGCTGCTGCTCTCTTGAACTGGATTCTGTGCCCTTGCCACTTTATTGGCTGCTCGTTCCGCTACGAGCGCAGCTTGGCGTGCTTCTCTCTCCTTCTTCTTGATGGCATTGGTCCTCGATGCCGTCACCTTCTTGACTTGTACAAAGTACGGCACGTCTTCTGCTTGTAAAGGAGCGAGCAAATTCGACAATTTGGTGTAGAGCTTCTGTTCGTCCACAATCGCCTTTTCTTTCGGTGTTTTGGGGCGCTTGGCTTTCACTTTGATGATGTTGCCGTTCTTGTCCTTCTCAGGAGGTGGAGGCTTGTGCAAAGACTCTAGTACTTCCTCAAAGTCTTCAACAGTGTCCGACACAGCCACGAAGGCCGGCTTTTGCAGGTGAAATTTGCCAGTGACATACAATCGGGGAGAGTCTAGTCATAGCGGCATGAGCTTAGTATCCTACTTGGGCCACGCAACTCACCATCAATCGTCAACCATTGACACTGGCGGGAGTCGCTTCCGATCGGCTTGATCAAGAGATGATTGACGGGCTCTTTGTAGACAAGAGGAGCCACAGCTTTTGCTTTTCCTTTGCCTTTGTCTGCTTGAGCTGCTTCGAGTTGCTCTGCGGCTGCCTTTTCAAACTCTTCCTTGTCCTTCTTTTCTTTGGCGTCTCCCACTTTGCCGTATCCGTATGCTTCGTTGATTTTGTTTCTCAAAGGCTCACATACGGAGAGCTGAGCATCCACGAAGGCTCGCAGTATGACAAGCTGTAATGAAGACACAGTCAGCTTGTATACGAGGGCTGTGGCATGTTGTCTGAGCTGACCCTCTTCTCCCAAGGAATCGTATAGATAGCACCCTTTTCCTGGCGCAAGTCAGATGTAACGCGATGCCATTCCTTCGTTTCAAATTCGGATGCTTCCTCTCTTCGTTGTACGTTGATCCACCACGGTATCCATGCTTGCCATCCACCTTTGGGACCACCGCTACCTCCGGAGGCTCGATCAGCAGCTCTGAGCTTGCCAATGAAGTCTAAGAAGACGGGTTCTAGGGAAGGGACGAATGCCTCGTCTGATGAGTCCGGCAGGTAGGGTATTGTTCCAGATTGTAGGGCTGTTTCGAACTCAAAGATGGTTTGAGGAGCATAGAAGGAACTTTCGCAGATCTTGGTAAAGCGTTGAATGAAGGCGAAGACATACTGTCAAAGGCAGAGGCAGATTCAAGTTAGTGAATCTTCGTCTTCTCTAGGCTTTCTGTGTATGAAACACGCGAATTTGGTACGTACGGCAGTCTCCCATCGATGTTTTGGTTCGCTCGGCGGTCTCTTGACGAGCTCTGCGATTCTTGCACTTGCTTTGTTCGATCCATCGCTCTTGATCTCGATAATCTCGTCGTCTGCATTCTCGTCCTCTGTCTCGTCAAGCAGCTCGAGGTCTTCAGGATCCGTCAAGCTCGACGCTGCTGAGGAAACGCTCGCAGCTCGCGGTCGCAATCTCGTCGTCGTCGTTGCTGTCGCTGTGATTGTGCTGGATCCTGGTGCTGCTACAGCTACCACCTCGTCGTCTTCAATCTCGCTCAAATCGTCGTCCATCTCTGCAGGCATATTTATCGAAGCAGGGCAGCGCGTCAAGTTGGGGAGAAGAAGAAAGGAAGCAAAGCAAGTCGCGAGCAGAAAACAAGGGAAGTCCAAATAGAAGGTAATACTCAAGCTGCTACAAGGTATACAAACAATCCTTACGTTGCATGCAGATGCAGGAAAGAAAGACGCGTCCAGTATGTAGCCAAACAAATACTGCGATTGCTAGCTGGCGGTCGTTGTAATATCGTATCGTAGTAGATGAGTGAGTGTGTGATTACACATCAGCAGGAAGACTCGCTCGCTTGAAGAGAAAGGGATCTCATGGCCGTACGGAAAGATATTGCCAGACTTTTCTGCCATGATTACGAGGTGATATTCCCTATCTGTCTACATCAAAGACACTAACCCATCTATGATCCCGGACAATCTATTCTATGACTTTCATTTTGTTTTCGGAAATGATACGGAAGCTTGCGCTTCCTCCAACTCTATGGACCAGGCTCAAAGGTTATACCTGAAGTCAGGATGTCTATCACCAAGCAGCAGTCTATCCTCAGCAGCGCTTTGCACACTGGCACCGGGCTTCTCAGTACCGTCTAGTCTAGCTTGCTCGTCCCGACGCTTGTTTGCTCGTGCAAGGAAGTACCAGAGCGTGCTTGCGATAGCAATTGCGCCGACAATATAGCCAAGCGTGATGATGTGGGGCTTTCGGTAATTGTGACGAGCGAACGAGACGGGAGTAGGGCGCTAAAATCAAAGATATCGTCAGATAATGCAGCGAGGGAGAGTGGATAGAGGCTTACATAGATCATCGTGGACGTTATAGCGCCCAAGTTTCCGATACTGATTTGCATTCCGAGCGCTGTTGCACGCTTTGTTTGTGAGCTGATATTCTCAGACGGCCAGCTGAGTACGAGAGCATTGGCTGAATAGATGCCAGCGATGACTAAGAAGAGTCCGAAGTAGGATGCGGCAGGCTGGACAGTAGAAATCATGATGATATAGC
Organism: Erythrobasidium hasegawianum; assembly: GCA_001972285.1. NCBI lineage: Eukaryota > Fungi > Basidiomycota > Cystobasidiomycetes > Erythrobasidiales > Erythrobasidiaceae > Erythrobasidium > Erythrobasidium hasegawianum. Next base: position 2,273,170 of record BCII01000002.1, on the reverse strand, counting down.
CAATGATGATGACTACATCCCATAAGATGATAAAGGCAGCACGTCTCTTCACTTTGTACGAAGCATAGGCAGTAGCCATGGTACAGATGAAGGCCAGTGCGTACGGCGGAGTACTGAGTAGCTGAGCCCTCCACGCCAACACACCTAATCCTTTGATGAGCGTCGGCGCGAAGAGGCTAATAGAATAGAGAGAGAACGAATGAGTATGGAAGAGCATTGCATATCCCCAGCATTGAGGATCTAGCAGAGCTGCTTTTACGCCATGCCAATTGAACGCTTCGTTATCTGCTGAATCGCTGTCTTTCCGGAGCAGAGTCTTCAACTCTTGTTTCTCCTCTGCACTGAGGAACTTCGCAGTGTCCAGAGATGCTGGGATGAAGAAGTAGCTGATTACGGTGACCACGACAGTGATCAAGCCTCTGTAAAGCCGCGAAAATACGGTAAAGACCACGATATTAGCTTAAAGTCCCGGAGAGGAAGTCGGATAGAAGCTTGCTCAATTATGAAGATCCACGACCATCCGTTCTTGCCGCCGATGCCTCGCATCTCGCCTGAAGAGAAGTAGGTTAGCGGGTAATTCCTTGCCTCCATTCGGCGTGGTCAAGCTTAGAACTCACCTAGACCGTATGCTAAGATACCGCTTGATATCAGAGATATGAAGAGATGTCAGTGACCATATCCGTAAGGGTCTGCGACTTGCCGCCTCACCCAAAAGCACCCGCTAGTGCAGCTCCTGCGAAAAAGATGCTGACACGGAAATGTCGAGTGTGTCGAGGGTACCAGAGAGAGAAAACGTAGACCTGTCACGTATAGCCGAGTTGGGATAGGAGAGGTTTGATGCAGGAAGATTCGGAGTTTAGAGGAAGAAATGAAGGCTGAAGCATCAGCTTATGGGCCGTCGCCAGCATTACAAACGGTTCGCTTACACAGCCAGGAAACAGTCCACATTCGCTAACACCGAAGAAGAAGCGGATGGCGAACAGTCCAGCCTGATCGTGGACCAGTCCTTGGATAACGGTCATGCTCCCCCAGACGAAAGCCAAGAAGGGCAGCCAATACTTGGGATTGGTCTTCTTGAGTACGAGCTGAGAGGGCACTTCGAATAGGACATAGCCAACGAAGAAGAGCATCAATGCTACATTGTAATTTGATCCAACGACGTGAAGATCGGTGGTGAGACCATCTAATCTTGCATTTCCCTGTCATACACTCAGTTAGATTGTGGTATTGAGCGCGTGCTGGCGATACATACGATGTTGCTTCGATCCAAGAACGACAGCAGGTCTGGGGACAAGCAGGGATTAATGCTCAGCCGTCGCCAATGGCTCCTCACACCGTATGAGCATACAAAGGAGAGTCAGAATGGGCAAAAGACTGTTGAACCGGAGCTATCAGAATATGACCTTATAGGCTGCAGGAGGGTAGTGGGATCGCACTTTATGTCGACCTTCCGCAGAAGCCTCGAGTACCCTGGCGTTTCTGTCTGAACCTCGATAGGCTGTTCGCTGCTAGGCGTGTCTGGTGTTCTCGTGCCCTCCTGTGCGACCAGGCCATCCTTTCCTTTAAGATGGACCGACATAGCAAGCTGGCGCTGAAGACCGAAGTATGACAAGGAAGACAAGAAGACAGATGAAGGGTGGGATAGGTGTTTCCTCAAGCAGAGTCTTCAGTGCCCAGAGGTTCCGACCCCAGAGTTTTGCTCAATTCTTCGTTCAACTTGCGCCATCACCTGGCAGGGCGGAGTGCTTATTGTCTGTCGCCATGAGTAGCACTATCATGCTGGGAATGGCGCCTTCAGGATCAAATGCACACCGGCATACGTGATCGCCGCCCTTATGGCGAGCTCGCCATAGCTGCACCTGGCCATGGATAAACCAAGAAAAGTGCCGCGCGCAGTGATGCATTGCATACAAGTTGCTGTTGTGTTGCTGTTGGCTCGCTTCAACGTCGCAGAAAGAGATCAAAGTACGCCAAAAGCCGTCAGCTATGCCTACTCTCGCCCAGCCAGCACCCGCAGATGAGAAGAGCGGCAGGTCAACGATTGTGGACAGCTTGAAGGAAACGCGAAAACAGCGAGATCTGACTTCCGGCCAGCACCCTCCCCTCTTCGACGAGCTGGTGCCCTATGAACAATTTCCGGAGAAGGTCGAAGGCCCCACTCTCTGGGTCAGAGAAGATTACCAGAACAATCCTGAAAAATGGCAGTATCGCTTTACAGAAGAGGATGTCAGTCTAATACCTAAAGACTTGTCATTAATGCGATCCTGAGATGTGGTGTCCCGCAGAGAGCTGATGTCGCGAGAGCTGCCGACGAATTCTACGCTCGCGGGCGCAAGCTCGTGGAAATCTCAAAAGAGGAATTCCAGCTTGGAGCACACCTTACCGCCCTCCTAGCATCCCTCCGCAAAGATCTTATCGGCGGCCGTGGATTCACCTTGTTCAAAAACTTCCCTACGACTCGCGACTACCCGGTAGAGAAGATTGCTGCTATGTACATGGGAATTGGATCGCACCTAGGTGCCTTTGTGTCCCAGGTAAGCAAGCGCGACCTCGAACGTTAGAAGCAGGAAAGCTGAAGGGCAGCACTCAGAACGGCAAAGGTCACATCCTCGGACATGTAAAGGACATTGGAAACGATCCTACCCAGATTGACAAAGTCCGCATCTACTCCACAAATGCCAAGCAGTGAGGTTGAACTTTCTCGGGCGGCATTATCTCTGTACTGATCGTGCATCGCTTTATTTCTGTCTCACGTTCAGATTCTTCCATGTAGATGATGCAGGTCAGCTTCTCCCCTCATTATTGATTTTCCACCATGCGGCTGATCGCGCGTATTGCAGACATTATTGGTCTTCTCTGCCTGCACCGGGCTAAAGAGGGTGGAGAAAGTGATATTGTTTCCTCTCACCACGTCTACAACATCCTCCGCAAAGAGCGACCGGACGTCCTTAAAGTCCTCTCTACGCCTAATTGGTATTTCGACCGCAAAGGCGAACAAAGCGAAGGCGAAGCACCCTTTATTCGCTGCTCTCTGTTCTACTACTACAAAGGAAGAGTATACTTGAAGTGGGACCCTTACTTCGTCAAGTCGTTGACGAGATTCTACGAATCTGGCCAGTTGCCCCCGCTTACACCGGAACAAGCGGAAGCTATTCAAGTATTGGAAGATACGGCTGCTAGAGAAGCTATGCATATGGTGCTTGAAGTCGGAGATGTTCAGTTCGTCAGCGGAAACTTCCTGCTCCATGCGCGAACAGGTAAGCCCTAGCCGATGTTAGTTCTCGTAGCGTTAGCCGACTCTGAAAATCGCAGCATACACCGATCACCCACCTCCCGCACCCCGGAGACAGCTCATGCGACTATGGCTTGCTACGAGCGAAGCAGAAGGCGGCTGGCCCCTTCCTTTCCACGACAGCAAGGAGAAGCGTAGAGGTGGTATTCAAGTAAATAATCAGCCACACACTAGTCCTCTCGATGCAGAATAAGGTCGATATGTTGTTCCTAGGCAAAAGATCGAAGTTCCGTCTGGCAGGCGTCGACCGGCCTTCTTGAGATAAATCTTAGCTCTGAATGACTGACGTCAGATGCAGTCCTTTGCGAGCTGATGATACTGGCGGAGACCTAAGAACTGTCAGTGACTGGTTGAATTGCTTCGCCTCGAGCTAGAGATGGCGCTGGAACTGTATATAAGCCGTGGCATACATTGCACAAAACCGCCAACATATATGTCCGCCTCATCCACTTCCGCAGAGTTGCGCTGCTCTATCCAGGATTCTTTGGCTATACGTACGGCGACCTCAGCTTCTTGTCGGCCTGCCGTACTCGTAGCCTACAGGACTTACAGTTCTTCTATAATCTCACGCACAAACTGAGTGCGATTAACATCGCAGATACGCCTGCGTAAAGCTTGCTTCAGCGAGCTTGCGATGGCACCCGCACAAGTGCCCACCTTGCACAAGTAAGGGCAGGCATCAGATAATTGTCCGTGACATGCTGGATTTGAGGTCTGTTCTGCGGACTTCTCGTGTAGAGCATACACGTCTGATCCAGAAGGTTGACCGAGGTTATAGCTCGCCTCAACATTAAGGATTCTATCGTTCCTTGCCAGCCAGGTATGAGTATCCTAGCGCGTGCCAGTCTGTTCTTGAGCCAGTACATGACCAATTCGTACGGAAATTGCTCCTCCCCATTTGGAGGACTTTGCCCTTGTTGCTGTCGAGTCATCTTGCAAGCTTCGATGCTGAAATCCCTTTTGAAAGCGGAAACCAGTTGATAGAGCAGCGGATGCCCTTGGAACTACTGTTTGTTTGTAGAAATCTGAAGACAAGGAGCTTCAGATCAGATTTTGACTAGCTCGACTAGCCCGCCCGCATAACGTTTTTTACCGCCCAGACGAAGGTCCACAGCCTTGATGGGCGCCCACTTCGAAACATTATGGGCTGTACGATGATGTTAGACGTATTCGACCTCATCGATAGGTTGTGCGACCATACTGGGCGGACTCAGCCTTGTGCCTGCAAGCAATGCAGTGGATATCATCGTCCGGCAAACCGAACGGAAGCACGAAGGCATTAGTGATTGAATTTCAGATGAGAACAAGTCAGTCAATGGCTTCACGCTCTGTTGCACGGAATGGCCGATTTTTACTGTCAATAGAGGGCTTCGGAACAAAGTCTCGCCTACAAAGCAGAGAGCAGAGCAAAAGAGGAAGCACCCACCGTACCCAAGTGCTGCCTTTGCGAGGCTAGGTAACTTAATAGGTGTAAGACCTTCTTGGTCGATCTAATTCCACTTCGGCAGCTGCGATTTGCTGTCCTCTAATCAGAAGATCGAGGGCTTTCAGCCATGCCCTAAGATGCAGGCCTAGCACCCAATATTGACGCACATGAAATCAAAAGCCTGAGTCCTGAGATGCGCGCGCTGAGGGTTGTTCAAGACTCTGAGCGGCAACCCATTATTACGGCGGAACATCACGCGAAGAGGCCCTCTTACCTGGCATAGGAGATCGCGCTTTGAAGGTAATTGTCGGCAATGTTCTGAACACGAGTCCGGTAGCCCCATCTCGTTGCTAGAGGGCCGGCTCTTGCGTCGAATGCATCAATCGCAGCCCGCAGGCCCCTCAGTCTGACGGAGGTAGTGCTTCCAGACTGAGGGTCATGATGCTTCTCGAAGCGATCGAGTTGTCGGCGCAGCATGTCTATACAATCCGTATGCGTGGGACTCCCATCAGCTGGCCGTCGAACCATGTTTGGGAGTGAAGCCGGAAGTTATGGTCGAGCCGTGGATTGGAATGATCGATAGTGCTCGATTCCAGGAGATTGGGTCGCTAGTTTTGATATGAGGCAGAAGAGACGATAATGTCCTTGCCTCGTGGAACGTATCAGCATACGACGGTTAACACAGCCCTTACAGAGCGTCAGAAAACGCATGCAAAGGAGGATCCCTCGGGGCCGTTTGTATCCAAGCTAGATGGGCTTGAAGGAAAGCATGTATGCATTGTGGGCGGCACAGTCTGCAGAGAGCTTGTCCAGCCGGCTATCTAGAAGGGGATGACAGCTCAAAGATCGAGGCAGCACAGCGAGGTAGCCCAGTAGCCCATGTACAGCCTACAGGAGCGGCTAGAGAGTGATAGCAGACGGGCAGCGTCAACTTGTACAAGTTTGGTTTGCTTCGGTTGGCCTGCTGCCGACGACGCCGACGTCATGCTGTTCAGAGCTCGGCAGGCTGTGACACCTCAGGTATGTGGAAGACCGGACCGCTGGCACTAGTATAAGAAGCTGTACGCATAGCATATGGATGCTAATAATAAGCTGATAGAGTCGCCTATAAAATCAGCACTTGGACGTCTTGTCTTGATTCTTTCCAAGTCACCTCTTCGAAACAACACAACACCCAGCAACAACATCCATCATGCTCACCAAAGCGCAAGCCTTCACTCTCATCGCCTCGCTCTTCGCGATGGCAGAAGCCGCTCCAGCCCTCAAGCGACAAGAGACCAATCTCTGCTCGCCAGACTTCGATCTCAGCGGTGCTTATGGCATAGCAAGCAGCATCGACTCGTCGCTCTTCTTCAATGCCACTTTCCCAGGAGCCGACTTCTCGCAGACTTTCCCCGAGACCCTGCTTCAGAAGAAGATCGGAAACGATGATTACTCTGTTTCTGCTTGGTATATCTATGGAGGAAACGGGGAGTATACAATCTCGTGAGTGGAAGGTATGCATCCTGTTCGTCAGTCGTGACTAAGGTGGGCCTTCGACGATCCAGGTCCCGAGTTGGCGAAGCAGGACCAGCGAGAGTAGCCTACTGTCTGTCCACCAATGGCACTGGCGAGCCATGCAATGAAGCCATCTCATTCAACATCCAGTGCCTCGACTGTGACAAGCTCACAGACTGCTCGATCCGCCAAGTAGACAACACTGGAGCTTGTTTGACTTGGGATGATCATGCGGGAAGTGCCGTCACGGCTGGTCAGCCACAGCCTGGTCCTTACTCGTGCCCAAACACTGTGAGTTACTTTCAGGTCTTGTGATGAGAGAAAGAAGCACGATCTGACCACAAGTCTGGCGGCATCAGGTTTCGTTCGATCTTGTCGGCTGATCCTAGTCCTGTTAAAGTGATATTTCTAGCGTTCGGTATTGAAATGGACAATACATCAGTCAGATGCGTGCCTTTAGCCAAACCTCACTGTATCACAGCCAAATTCTCTCATGTAGCATAGTTCCTTTGCAAAGCGAAGTTAATCTACAGCAATGCCAATTCTCTCTTGCCTTTCTATATTGATCTGCAGCTGTTCCGACATGGCAAATTAGTCGCAAACGTGTGCCGGTAGAACTCCAATGGGATCCCCAATCGCTGCGCAGTATATCCCGTGTGTCGGATCTCGTCAGATGTGTCGCACGGCCATGCAGTAAGGTTTTCGTTTGGGCATTTTCGTATATTTGGAAGGAGCTGTTTTGCGCAGTACGAAAGGGGGATGAGGCTTGCATGTGGTGTGATCGTCTGCAGCTCTAAAGATGCATTAGTGTCTGACGCCATACGCATCAGTATACACCTATTTTGCGCGCGCTGCCCATGTCAATATAGGGAAAAAAGCGAGCGGATAATGTGGTGTTCAGTATCCGGTAACACTTTGTAGTTATGTATAATGGGTGCCTCACATGATAGACTTTGGCTGTGACGACGGAATAAAAAAGGGAGAAAGAGGCCTGCTATGGTATGAAACATAATTTGAGCAGATGAAGCTTGGCCTCAGAGAATTGGGCCGTGATGACCCGGATGTCCTGAATCTGACCGTCCAGGATCGGAGATTTATCGACGAATGTATGGCTTCCAAGCTCCAGTAGGGTTGACGGCACCTCGGACCTAGTAAAATCAGGCAATCAGCGAAGCACAGGCTTTGTACAGGTAAACCGAGCAAACATACCTTGTTACCGATGACATGCGACTTCTTCTTTGTATCGAGCTCTTTGGCCTTCTTCTGACCGATATCGACTTGGCGAACTTGAGTTGTAGCCTTCTGCAATTTGACAGGTCTCGATCCCACGTATTTACCATTCATAGCTTTCCACGCCTTCATGAAATCCTCTGGGTCTGAATACGATACGAATCCATAGCCTCTCGTCTTATTTGTCACTTTATCACGGACGACTTTGGCCTTGACGAAACTTGTCCAGCCTTTATCTGGTCCGAAAGCTTTCACGAGATCGTCCTCGTTGACGTCGTTTCCCAAGTCGCCGACAAAGAGTCGGAAGTGCTTTGGATCCCATTCCATCAAGGTTTGATCTTCCCAAACTTCGCCCGCTCCCTTGCGCAGAACAGTCGTGCGAGCCTGGCCTTTCTGCGCCTTTTTGGTGTATGTCTGCTTGGCTTCTACGTTTTCAGGTGTGTCTGTAATACTCTGAATCAGCTAGAGTATTTGCTAAGGGTTTGACGCTATAACGCACAAATCGACTGCTGGGCCATCAAGTCTTCATCCGTAGCTCCATAGCCTCCAGCGCCTCCGTATCCAGCATTGCTGTAGTCGTACGAAGGGTATCTAGCTCCCGATGTGCTGTACGAGCTGTATCCAGATGGTCCAGCGGCGGCGGCTCCATAGGCATATCCAGCTGCAGCACCTCCCGCAGCAGCGGATCCACCAGCAGCTGAGTTTGCATAGTATGTCGAGTAGTCGTACCCCGAGCCAGCATCATAGCCGTTGTAGGCGTAGCTGATTCCGGCGGATGTCGTTCCAGCGCTCAGAGCTGGATGTGCGCTGGCTGGCTCAGCGACGGCGCTGGGTGCTGTCGTCGGCGTTGCAGCTTGCGCTGTAGCAGTAGCAGAAGTCTCTGGTTTGCTGGGTAGACTGGCCATGATTGATTTTCCAGGAATTGGCGCTGATGAGAGAAAGGTGAAGCGCAAGGTTTGATTTCAAGACTCAACTAATCATGGAATTCAAGGCAGGTCTAAGACAGAGCTGTACAATGGATTATAAGGCATAGACTAATGCAGGGTACACAGGCCCCTAAGCTGCCAGGCGCAGGGACAAAGCGAAAAGCAGAAGACGGCGAGCAAAACATAACACTTTCTGAAGGAGGAGGGATTAAGGCTGACACTTACAAGCAGATATTAATGTAAACAACAACGTCAAGGGCAAACAGCGCGCGACAGCCGTGTCCGTAACCGTCGAGGACGAGGATGAAGACCTCCAGGACCAGCGTATGGCTGGCGACAACGACAACAACAACGATGATGACGGCTCATTCGCACCTGGAAACGACGCCGACTACTTTGTGGAAGAGGATGAAGAAGGCCGCTTCTTTGGGGGAGGGCTCAACTCCCAGCAGAAAGAGATTCTAGACATCTTTGAAGGGCACGAAGGACAAGACGATAATACAGATACCAATGCTCTCAATGTGCAAGGCGTCAGAAGACAGCTGCTCAATCTCGAAAGAAGCATCAACAAGAATTCAGAAATGAGGGTCAAATGGGCCGGGCAGCCAGACAAGTGGGTACTGAGCTCTGTCTACGATTCTCGAATTACGCTAAAGGGATCTACCAGATTCGTAGACTCGGAAGTAAACCTCGACAGCGCCATCCGCGAACTCCTCCTGCTCACACAGAATCCACGCGAGTTCTATCCTGAACTATCAAAGCTAGGCATCATAAACTCTCTCGTGGATCTCTTATCGCACGAGAACGTAGACATCAGCATAATCGTCATTGAAGCCCTCGAAGAATTGACGGACGACGATGTGACTGAAGGAGATGCAGATAGCGATGATGAGCAAAACGTCGGAAGCGGATCAGCCAGACAAGCAGTGGTCAATCTCGCGAATGCACTGATAGAAGCGCAGATTGTCGAATTGTCAATCGATAATCTGAACCGCCTTCAGAATGAGCAAGACGAGGAGCAAGACAGGTCAGGCGTCTATCATACACTAGGACTCATCGAAAACCTACTCTCTTTACAACCGAATCTGAGTAAAGCGATAGCTACAAAGACGAAGCTCGTTGAATGGCTGCTAAAGCGACTGCAGCCGCCTGCATTAGCTAAAAACGATAAAGGGAAAGGCCAGCAGGAAGATCCTGCGCTTTCCCAGAATAAATATTACGCTGCCGAGTTGCTAGCTATCATACTGCAAGGGACAGATACGGGCAAAGAAGCGAGAGCAGCTGTGGGCAAAAGCCAGGGTATTGAAATTGCCTTGAAAGTGCTTTCGGTACGTTTGTTCGCGATACATGCGTTCCTGAACCAAGCTGAAGACCTTGTGACGTTTAGGCATACCGGAAGAGAGACCCATCGGGCGCAGATGAGACAGAATACATGGAAAATGTCTTTGATTTCCTGTGTTCTGCCCTTTCGGAGCCTGAGAACAAGAAGATCTTCCTAGATGAAGAAGGTGTAGAGCTTATGGTCATCATGATGAAGTTAGTTCGCAGCTTGTGCTGGCGCGTCTTGAAGGGAATTTGGCTGATGTAGCTGTGACGCGCGCAGAGACAAGATGATGGCTCGGACTAGGGCTATCAAGGTCCTTGATCACGCTCTTACTGGAGATGCAGGATCGGAAGCATGCGAACGGTTCGTCGAGGTTTTGGGCCTGAAGAGTCTCTTCGCGGCCTTTATGAACAAGGTGCGTTAGCCCGTTCTCAGCATCTTATCCTGCCTAATTTATTCATGCGTCCGAAATGTAGGAATCAAAAGACAAGAAGAAGAAGGAATCTTCGCTAAGCTATCAAGACGAAGAGCACGTCTTGTCCATCCTTGTAGCGCTTCTTACAAACCTTGCATCAGACTCCATCCCTCGCATACGGCTTCTGAAGAAGTTCGTGGAAGACGACTATTCGAAAACCGCTCGACTAGTGTCTATACGGACTAGTCTTCTGAATAGAGTCAAGAAGAGGGAGGGGGAGTTGGAGAGGGAGAGATTGATGTTGCAGAGAGAAGGGTTGGAGTTGGATGAGGTGGATGAATACTTGAGAAGACTGGACGCGGGTCTGTATAGTCTGCAGCTCGCGGACTATATCCTTGCATGGGTCTGCATGGAAGACGACGGGGTGAGCAAGCCAATCATTACACTTTTAGTGCATGACCCGATCTAACAACGATGTGCAACTGCTTCTAGGTCCGGGATCATGCTCGGTCTTTACTCGAGCACGAGAAGAGCTCTTTCACGGAGGTCATAGCGGTTCTGAAAGAGTATCAGCGGAATATAGGAGACGCTTCTACGCAATCAGAGGATGCTAATACAAACGGAGAAGTAGCTGAACCTGCGGATGACGCTGCTAAGCAGAGGATGGTCATCCAGCACCTTGTAGATTACCTAAGGAGCTGTTGATACGTGCTTTCGACGCAGTAGAATACAAATGTGTGATATGCACGTAAAGAATCTACTTGCAGTACTGCACCAAATTGTTTGAGACCACTTGCTTCCTGACTCTCGCCCAAACCCCATACTTCGGCTTTCACAAAACACAAAGACACGATGAAACCTATTGCATCGACATCAGCAGGCGTAGGCGGCAGTGGAGGAGGCCGACAAGCTCGAGGTACGTCGAGCTCTCTCCAGACTTTCTGAAAAATGGCCTTTCGCTAGAAGAAAGGGAAACAGAACCCAAGCTGACTCTCATGAACCTCAATTCTAATTGTCTTAAACAGTCGCTGTCCATTCGCATATCCGCGGTCTAGGGCTGGACGACGATGGAAGTGCCAGCAGCAATGCGAGTGGATTTGTCGGACAGACATCAGCCCGCGAAGCCTGTGGCCTCGTCTTGGATCTCATACGCACGAAACGATTCAGTGGAAGAGCTCTCCTTCTCGCTGGTGGTCCTGGAACGGGGAAAACTGCACTCGCACTAGCTATGTCTACGGAATTAGGCAGCAAAGTACCGTTTTGTCCCATGGTGGGCTCGGAGGTCTACAGTAACGAGGTCAAGAAGACGGAAGTGCTCATGGAGAACTTTAGAAGAGCTATTGGTAGGCTTTTACAGCTGTCAAGGTATTACTATGCAAAAAAAAGCTGACTATTGATACCGTACAACAGGCCTGAGAGTGAAGGAGACGAAAGAGGTCTATGAAGGAGAAGTGACAGAACTTACGCCTGCCGAAGCTGAGAACCCTCTCTCTGGCTATGGCAAGACCATCTCGCACGTTGTCGTCTCTCTCAAGACCATCAAGGGTACAAAGCAACTTCGCTTAGATCCATCCATCTACGAAAGCATACAGAAGGAGCGAATAACAGTTGGAGACGTGATCTATATCGAAGCGAATACAGGCGCAGTGAAGAGAGTAGGGAGATCAGACGCTTATTCCAGTGAATTTGATCTGGAAGCAGAAGAATACGTTCCATTACCGAAGGGTGATGTGCATAAGAAGAAGGAGATCATTCAGGACGTCACGCTGCATGATCTGGATATGGCTAATGCGAGACCACAAGGCGGACAGGACGTAATGAGCGTCATGGGACAGCTTGTCAAAGGGAAAAGAACGGAAGTTACAGATAAGCTGAGAGGGGAGATCAACAAAGTAGTAGACAAGTACATTGAGCAAGGCATTGCAGAGCTTGTGCCGGGTGTGCTCTTCATCGATGAGGTGGGTCGCTGGACAATGACTTGGTTGCATGGGTCCTAATGAGATTTGCTAGGTCCACATGCTCGACATTGAATGCTTCACCTATCTGAATCGCGCCTTGGAGTCAACGATATCACCGCATGTCATCCTGGCAACAAACCGAGGACTGGCTACTATTCGCGGGACAGAGCACGACAGCATAGATGGCGATGGGATCGTCTCGCCCCACGGCCTTCCTATCGATCTGCTGGATAGATGCATGATTGTCCGCACGATACCGTATACGCGCGACGAGATCAAGACTGTCCTGACACTACGCGCTAAAGTCGAAGGACTAAGCGTAGGCGCCGAAGCTCTGGAAGCACTCGCAGAAGAAGGCTCAAGGACATCTTTACGATTCGCCCTGCAATTACTCACGCCTGCAAGTATTCTAAGTAAAATACAGGGAAGGACGGAGATTGCGCTGGAGGACGTGAAGGAGACGGATAGCTTGTTCTTGGACGCGAGAGCGAGTGCGAGGCAGTTGCAGGCAGGGATGATGGGTGAAAATGCGACGGCTGGGCGGAGCGAGTACATGCGGTAGGCGCGGTACCGCTAGTCATGCATGAAGATCAAGAGCTTGCGAATGCAAACGACATAATAAGCAGGTAATCCTGAATGTATACATACTGTTCCTGGCACTCGGTAAATGGCGACCCTGCGAAGACCCGGCAGCTCGCCTAAACATGCGAGCAAGAGATCACAGTATGTCTGCATAACGTGATGTGAATATCGCGAGCCTTTGCGACTGTGTTTCAGCCGAGGTTGGGCACTGCAAACTCTGCAGCCACTTGGCCTGGGCTCGCGTATAGACTGGGTTGTTGTTCTTGCAATTACCTATTTTCTGAAGTAACCAGATACTTGCTATCTACCTGGCTACTCTGCATCTACTGCTCGCTGTCATCTGCCTATTCCACTCTTTTACCTCGACCGCAGTAAGTCGACACGTTCGGTTGGCTCGAGGGCGTGGGTTAAGCTGAACGTGGGCCAGACAAAGGCAGCGATAAACAGCGCGCTATACATCAAGACATACTGCTATTCTATCCCTTGGATCACATCAACCTTTGAGTTTCAACATGGCCGCCATAGCAGCACCAAGTGCCCGCCTGGACGCGGTAGCCGTAGCTGCGAAACAGGGCAAACCATCAAAGCCGCTGTTGACAAGATTGAGGAAGTCGTTCGGATACTCGTCAGATGAAGCGACATCCTCGTCCTCGTCCTCGTCCTCGTCAGGCTCCTCCCCTGCCGAGTCTGACAACTCCGACACCTCAGATAGCGAGACCGAACTCGCTGCTCCCCCAAGCAAGGAATCCCTGCCGCAGTGCTGGGGACATAGAGGCGTACGTGGCCTTCTTCTCTTCCCTTTCCTTCCACATCTACACTCCATCACTTTTTTTGCGCGGTAAAATCCTGCTTTCACAGCGTCACCGGGAACTTGCTTGTCCTGGCGCGCCACTGAAACCAATCACCGATAAATCTCTATCCCATGCACGTATGGAATGCAATGCTGACTGCTTTATTTTGTGTCCCTAGGCCTCAGCTGCCTACCCTGAGTGAGTGTCAATCCTTATCGCACTGCTTTTTTAGGCTACTTCCGCTTATCATTCGTTTGCGTCTCCCAGGAACACACTCGCCTCTTTTGAACAAGCTATCCTGGACGGCGCCGAGGGAATCGAAAGCGGTTCGTAATCTGACCAGATTCCAAACATCTCGGCCCTCCGCTCCCTCCCTCCCTCTCGCATTAACATTCTCTTTCGCACTTTGCGCGAGAAATCCGATAGACATGAATTAGAGCCCTTACTAGCCAGAGTTAACTACTCCTCCCTCCATCCCCCTTTTCTTCGCTCGCACTGCTGCGCGCGCACAATAATTACGGAGACTCTGACTCGTTTACCATTGTCTGTCATCAGACGTTCATGTCTCATTGGATGGCACAATCGTCATGTTTCACGATGCTGTGAGTGCAGAGATCATCGTCCATCTAATGAAGCGTGGCTGAATCAATTGTCGATGCTGTTTTAGTACCTGAACCGAACTACAAACGGAAAGGGTCTCATTAGCAAACAAGCATATATAGGCGGTATCGACAATCTGCGCAGTAAGCATGCTTTCCCCCTTTTACGAGCAATATTTGCCAGGCTAAAAGATCCATCCGCACAGCTACCAAGCAGCCAGCACAACGCATCTGCACCTTTGCAGAAACGCTTCACCTCCTCATGAAGCCCGAGAACCGACATGTCGTGCTCAATGTCGATGTCAAACTGGATAATGACCCGGAGGTCCTTTATAAATTGATGGATGTCGAGATCCGGCGTTTTCCAGGATGGGAAACTGAGCTTGCTCCTCGGCTTATTCTTGGTGCGTCAACGCATCTTCACATGCTAATGCGCGTCTGCTGACGTACAATTATCATGGATTTCCAGGCCTCTGGCACGCCAAGTACATTGCTCCCGCCCAGGTATATCTACCTTATTGTCGACTAGCACATATCGGCGTCTCACCCTCCATCGCACGAAAGTATTTCTGGAATGCCTGTTCAGCCTTCAGCTTGAACTTCTCCACTCTCGTAGGCAAAGAAGGAAATGAATTTAGGAAAGCGTGTAAAGCGGCTGGTAAAGATCTGTATGTCTGGACAGTCAATAATAGGAAGGAAATGATCATGGCTACCAAATGGGGCGTCAAAGCTATATTGACGGATAGGACGGCGGATTTCCTCAACCTCAGAGGGCAGATGACTTGTAAGTGCTGCCACGGCGATGCGGTTTCGAGGCGTAATATTGACGACCCGAAAACAGCCGACTGGAACAAGGTTTCGAAGGAGGTAGCTTGGTCTCATTCGTGGAGCAATTTCTACTACTTCACGCCAGTCAATGTGCGTAATCTCCTTACAAGTCATCGTCTCTGGCACTGACATCGTGTCTTGTCCGCCTTTAGATGGTCTACATGGCTTGGGAGACATTCCTCATGGAACGAGCAGCAGGTCCAATGAATCTCCCTCCTAAAGCTACAGCAACCGGCATACCCGCCGCGCCCCTGGCTCGCGATACCGATACCAGCGTTCAATGATCGCTAGGAGGATTAGTATTCGTTTGTGGTTGTTTACATTCCAGCAACACATCTCGTTCCTCGGTTCTGGCTGTTCTCTTATTGGGTTATCAATGCGCATAGGCTGCAGACATTTAGGGAGTGACGCGGTCACATATATAGCATAGTTCTCGACTTCTTACGACCCTTTCTCCTACCTTATCATTGACTTTCAACATACTGCTTATACCCCTATGCTTCTGGTTCTTCTTCTTTTCTTTTCCGAAAGCATCGTGCGATGCTGCAGTAGTCGATCATTATTCAGATGAGATAGATTATATCCTTGATCAGCTCTAGCCGCTCTGCTTATTACGTAGTGGGTTGAGAGTCTGATAACGACGTTGTACTCCGGATGCATCATCCGTCGAGTCCTCTCAACATATGCCATGTGCGATGTGATCTGGATCTGATTTGATGACATGACTGTTTGCATTGCTATTGCCTTCCTTCCTGAACCCAAGACTGCAAGACAAATAAGCGAGAATCTTACACAAGAAGACGAAGACAGACGCCGCGTAAGGCTTTGACTAACTGTATGAGCGAGATTTGGAATGAAGAACTGTTTTAAATAGAAGAGGAAAGGGAAGAGATGGCTTGCGAAATGGTGTAAAAGAGGATGAGAAACTGAGCAGGAAGAAAAGCTGACCTATTGACAGATTACAAAAGGAAATAGAGAGTTTAGAGATTTGCTGATGTTGAGGTAGAGTATGCGAATGCTGTCTAATCTTCTTCTGAGATCGGATTGGAGGGGAACACAAGCATAAAATCTTGACAACAAGCAATACTTGCGATTTTTTGCGGCTTGGACAGTTGCGGGCTGACAACTGCTTGATGTGTGATGATGATGACTGAGGGGAAGTGCTGAATAAATATGTGTGCCAGACTGATTTGCCGTCCGAAAGAAGGTGGGCGAGGCGCTATATACAGGTAAGACTGCTGAGACCGTTTTCTTGAGTGTGAAGGAGGTAATGCGAATGCAATAGCCTCTGGGGATCGAAAGTGGCTTGTCGGTGGACGATAACCGATAGTAGTGGTGCTTTAGGGTATATGGGATGGGAAGGGAATCAAAAGAGCGGAGACAGTACTGCTCCAGATGCGATGATGTTTGCGGGGCCCGTCTCAAGAGACACAGGCACAATCACTGCTCTCCACCAGAGAAGCCCGTATCTGTTCGTCCAGCATTCCTCCACTGGCCGGCAACGAGAGGAGCAGCCGCAGCCTGTGCTACAGCGGGGCTGAGAGCACTCAAGCTACCTGGAGCAGAGATTTGAACAGGCGTATACGGCGTATAAGCCGATCCGCCCATTGCATGGTGAGCATAGACGCCAGCGGAAGGAGGAGGCGAAAGAGGCACCGTTGTCTGTGGGTGACCTGATAGGTTCGAGGTGCTCATTGGTGCGAATGTCGATGGGTTCACACGAGAGTAGGGCCCATTGTCGCGAGAGGGACCTGCCCAGCCAAATTGCTCGGGAGAAAGTGCTTGAGGCACAACCGGTCTAAATGCATAGTGCTCAGGATCATGAGGTCCAGGAGCAGAAGGAGGGCCAGGGTTGCTCATATCGAAGCCAGCTAAGCGCTGAATCGCAGCGGGATCCGCACCTAATGCTGTAAGTCTGGCGATCTCATTCCTAGCTTGATCGCCGTCCATAGGCCCCCGGCCGGACGGTCCTTGCGAGCGGCCATTTGGCCCTGCATTGCCATTACTGCCCACGGCAGTTGCAATTTGCTTGATTGTTGAGTTGTCCTGCCCTTGTACCATTCGCCATACCGCTTCGAATGGCACATTGAGAGCGCCAGCAAGCTTCCTTACGTGCTCGACTTGCTTGTCACCCTGGCTTCTACCCCACGACAGCCTGATCCTCGACTTGCCATGGATGGGGAAGTCGTGCATTTTGGCAATTGCCAGCTCTGCATCTGCTCTTCGAACGAATTGAACAAACCCACATCCCTTATTGGGTGGGATCTTGACGTATGTGATATCGCCAAAGTGCTGGAAGAAGGATTTTAAGGTCTCCTCGGATATGCACGCCGGAAGTCCTCCAACGAATACTGTAGTATTGTGTGGATCGGCAGAGGGTGATAGTGGGCTTGTTGGCGTTGCACTCGAGTAAGAAGGCGTGTTTGGCGATGCAGGCATAGCGACGGGAATGCTGAAACCAGTCGCATTTGGAGATAGAAGGTTCGGAGAAGCGCCTGCCAGTCGATCTAGATAGGCACTATTGTTGCCATATGGCGACTTCATGTCACCACCGCCCATTCCATTCGGTACTTGAATATGCAGGTCACGGGGGTTCTTGTTACTTCCGCCATTGCTGGTAAGCCCATTCGGCATGCCATTTGACTCTAAAAGGCTATTGGAGCCGCCAAGAGCGCTTTCTCCACTTTGCGTTCGGTTTCTGCTGCCGCCTGAACCGCTAGCTTCGCTGATCCGCAATGTCCTCCCACGAAGACTCAGACCAGAGCCGGAGGTGTTCTGCCCTAGAGCCAAGCTTCTAGACATGTCGTTCTCATCCCCGAATCTGACGAAACCATAACCTCGCGAAAGACCAGTTGCTGGATCATACATGATCTTTGCAGATTTCGTAGAGGGGAACAAAGGAGTAAAGAGCGCGACGAGCTCGCCTTCTGTCACTTCACGTCCGAGATCGCCCACAAAGATAGAATATTCGCCTTCCCATTTGGGCTGTACGCCTGGCAAGCCTGTAGCCCAATTGACTGATCACGTAGCTGTGTCAGCACAATAAGCTGCAGAGGAGCTGATCTCGACTTACGCTTGAAAGTCCGCTCGCTACCGGGCATCAGCATAGGAGGTTGCTTGGAGAAATGGCTCAGGACCGATTGTGCATGGGCAGAAGTGGGGAAAGTAATGAAGCAGTATCCAGATGTGGAAGAAGCTCCTTTGATCATCTTAATATTGGTCTGAATCGTCTGACTGCCGGTCTCGTCTCTGTCCCATCCTAACGCAACTACACATCGGCGCTACAAAAGGAAACGTGGTTCGCATCAGCTGCTGATGACGAAAATCAATTCTCGTTCGGAGCTTACAATGTACGACTCGTCCATCCAGCCTTCGAGATCTCCCATCCATAGTGTCGCAGAAGCGCGTTGTCCCGAATCTACATCGTCCAAGTCGCGTTGTTCTCGCGATTTAGCTAATTGAGCGTGATCCAAGTTGAATTGTGGTTGCGACATTGCGAATCTGCTCGACGAGTCTTGCCCGCCATCGTTGCGCGATTCTTGCGAGTTTTGCTGTTGTTGCTGTAAGGACATGGAAGTCGCTTGATTTGGGCTGCGAACTTCTTGGGGTGTACCATTGGGTGCTGAAGAGGATGTTGGCCATGCCACACCTTGTACACCTTGAACTCCATTGCTCTGCACGTTGCTAGAACTGGCATCCAGCGGAGCCAAGTAGCTTCGGTTAGGAGGGCTGTTGCCCGATCTTCCAGAGCCTATAGCAGCTACTGTCTTGCCTAGAGACCCTCCAGAAGGTGTGCGTAGCGGGACTGGCCTTCTAGCTTGAGATTCGTCGTTTGAATAGTTTGGCGACCGGGCTGCATATTGCGCGTTCGCAGAGTTGCCAGAAAGAGTGAGGTTGCTCAGTGCACTATGTAGTGAAGTGGAACCGCCATTGCTGCCGTTTCTGTCGCTCAAAGAGGGAGATTTCGCAGCGTGATGGCTGCCCAAGGTCGGCGAGTATGGCCAGCTAGACACCGCAGGTGAAGCCATGGCAGATGTTGTATCTAGTATATTACGTCTTCGTGATGATATTGCGACGCTGAAACGCGTTCTTCTTCCAGTTCTAAGGTCCTTTTTGGCGGGCGGAAGTGCTTATCTTCTTGGTCTATTCAAGCAGCCTAGGGGTCGCAACAAGAACGCCGGAGGCTTAAGAGTCTTCTTCCTGGACGTAGAGGCTACTGCGCCTGTACTGAATGCAGTCTTCCTCGAGATTCGCCTGCTGGATGGACCGGGTTTCCGGCTCTAGCTTTCGCTCCTTCGTGCTTTCTTCTCGCTCTATCTGAGCTTTCTGGGCAGCTTTCCCTTGCGCTTTCTCCGCCTAATCTTCCCACTGCTTCTGCACTGTTTACTGCCTTCTTTCCCTCGTCTTTCCTCTGCAAGTCACGCGAAAGCAGAGCCAACCGAGAACGAGCAAGCGGGACAGCCCTTCATGCGGGAAAAGGGGGGCTGTTGATAAATTCCCCAAAAAAGATCGCCGATCAATCAAAAGTCGGAATTCATGACTTTTAGGTCGCTCAATCTCGGCAGAAAGCCGGTGCCTGGCGCGAGATTGGGTATGAATGGAGGAAGATACGGAAAGACAAGACAGCAGCATCGAACGGTCTGTCAGCGATCTTTCTGTGACTCTGGTGGGTCCATGTCAGATCACTCGGATATGGCGCGAACAGCCGGCTCAGTCTACGCAATTTGGCTCGGCTTAGAGAACACGATGCGTAGATTGCAGGAACATGCCCGCATTATGTATCTATGGCGGAATAGATACTCTGACATACCACGTACATTGCACGGTTTATGGATTCTTATAATTTGCTTCCTCGGTCTTGAAGTGCCAGTAGAAGAGGTTTAAAACGGCCATTCAGCGTAATACCTACCAGGTTGAGTCAGACGCTTTCTCAACGCTGTATTTGCTGCTTCGAAGACGGTGTACCCACCCCGATCTGATCGTCCCCGATTTTGAAAGCTGAGGATTGACTTTGGAAGGGCATACGTGAGGAACGGTCAAGTATAGCTGCTACACTGAAAAGTGAACGTTCTGCATTGGGACTCGGAGCCTTGATCGGAAAACAGGATGAGGGCAGATAGCCGAGTTAGTGGAAAACAGCAGGAGAGTATCAGAAGTGGAGAACGGCTGAGAGGGAAGTTGGAAAGGGAGGAAGTTAGGGGTAAGGCCACGGTCAGGCTATCCCACACCCCATCGACAATCGCGCCAGTCTTGACGTTTGACCAACATTGAAGCAGATGCCAAGCCTGTCAGCAAGATAATAGGAGAATCTTCGAATTGCATGTATCATGAGCGACCCCGATAGCGCCGCAAAACCAGTTGGCTTCTGGGCGACAATGGAGGGAGAAAGAGAGCAGCAGAACTTGCCAGACTCGACAAACGTTGCCGAAGGGTCGTCCAACAGTACTACGACGCTAGCCGGCTCCGATCTAGGCACTGGCCAGGAGGTCGAGGGCCAAGACGCGACTGGCATCAACGAAGACAACGCAGCGCTGGTGCAAGCGAGGATACCACTGCGAAGGAACTCGTCAAGAAGATCAGCAGCTCCTGGCACGCCTCGAGCGACTCACGCCAGAGCCAAATCCACCTTGCCAGACACGCGTCAAGCTATACCTCGAGAAGCGAAGACA